>JAUZNC010058228.1:0-11626 GCA_034780395.1 Vannuccia rotundouncinata | reverse complement strand
TATTCTGGGAAATGTGTACTTTTATTTGACAACTCACTCTCTAGCTATGTTATGTTGATACTTATCAAAACTGTTTGCACATCAATATGTACTTAATGTATGTTATAGCTACTATAGTCACAATTAGTAAAATCTTTTTTTTCTCCCAATTTTTGTAATCTATTATAATCATTATTTGGGAAATTTCAAACAAAAACTAAATATTGCACCTTTTCATAACTCGCCCTCCGCCACTTTTGAAAGTGTGCGGTTCCTGCATTTCATATACTTTCATACATTTAAATATATTATTTCTATTTTTATGTGCAACATCTGTATGGGAGAAAATTGTAAAAGAATCAGAGAAAGTAAGTATTAAGATATTACTCAATTTATAAATTATTATCATTGATTATTGTAGTTAAAATTCTAACTTGGATAATTTGTTAATAAGAAAATCTGATATCTATATTATTTTACCAATACATAAAAATATTTAATCAATTTTATTAAAACTATAATCATAATGTCACTAATAAATTGATTTCATTTCAGAATTACATTACTACTTGTGTAATAAGCCAGGCTTTGTCCCACTTAATTTGTATGGAAGTTATTTGGAACTGTTGGTTGTGCCACTTTTGTACTTAATAATTTGTTAATAAAATAAAGTAAATTTTCAAATTACTATATTTATACATCTCTTTACATGTCCAAATAAATATACTTCCTTATAAGCCAAAAAATGGTTTCAAGGGTTTAATGCCATTTTTCCAATGACAAGACTGAGGATATAATCAAATTGTGTGAATGTATGCAACATACCATTTGCAGGCCTCCCACTCTTCAAAAAAAATTTAAATACTAGTTAAAAGTCAGTTATTTGTTGTATAGATATAGCATTGTTATATTTGTGTTATTATAAGACATGTTTATTAAAGTAGATCAAAAAAAGTGCCTAATACAATTTAACTTTTAATGTTGTTCACTAGGAAGGTATGGAATTGGACTTACTTCCAGAAAAAAGGCTGAAATTTGTTTTGCAACAAGAAAGCAGGAGGGGTGTCATGGTTACGCAGTTAGCATAGGCTATAGATCTGCATGAAGTGCATACAAAATTGAAGCATCATTTCATATAAATAGGTGTTTAGATATATAAAATGACAAAAGCAGTAAATTTTATTTAGAAAATATGTATAAGATGCCCCAACCCCCTCTAACCCTTAGAATTTTTATATCATTTTTAGAAGAATTAGAAAAATGACCTTTCAGCCTGAAAAGCCTGATCAATCCCATAGTGTGAATCAATACATATTGTGAGCCATTAACACATTTATTTTTCGAGTGCAATTCAAAATGTGGAACTTTATGCCAGGTGTCAATCCACCCCCAGCAAAGAGAAGTAAAGCAGAGAATAATAATTGTGATACAGCTTATGAAAGTGACAAATATGATCAAAAATTCTTAGAGAAATGGAAGGTGAATGAAAAAAGGTCAACAACAAGAATGGCTTGTGTTTGACAAAGAAGTGAACAAAATGTTTTGTGATTTATGTCATATTTATGCACCAAAGGGAACTGAAAAAACTTGGCCATTTATTATTGGTTCTGACGTGTTTAAACTTGAAAGTATTAAGGCCATGAAGAATCCAACATACACAAAGTGTCTGCCACTGCTGCTGTTGCAGAATCTGCACCATGCAACACAACTGA
The DNA here is from genome assembly GCA_034780395.1 of Vannuccia rotundouncinata. Classification (NCBI taxonomy): domain Eukaryota; kingdom Metazoa; phylum Platyhelminthes; order Proseriata; family Coelogynoporidae; genus Vannuccia; species Vannuccia rotundouncinata. Next base: position 9,935 of record JAUZNC010058228.1, on the reverse strand, counting down.
TGCAGATCGATTCCTAACTAATCTCAACAAAATGCAACAGGAGAAAGTGACAAGACTGTTCTGAACTGCACATGCCCTGGCAAAGAAAGCTCAAACTTTTGCAGATTTTACATGGATGTGTGAGTAAGTAATTTTCATTATATAATTAATACACATAATATATATAAACTGTATGTTTATTGTGCACAATACTAAGTAATAGGGACTTAAGTAAATAATATGAAAACATCTGTCAAACAATGTCAAAAAGTGCTCTCTTTAAAATTATTTCACATATCTTTATCATTTCCATCTATAGGAACAGAAACCAGGCAACAACTATTGTTAATTTCATTGCTGAGGCAGAACAAGAGACATTTTGTAAAGCAACCATGGAGGCAAAATTTCTGTCAATCTTGTCGGATGGGTCAACTGACAGTGCTGTAGTAGAACAAGAGATTGTCTTTGTGCATTATGCACATAATGGTATTATCCATTGTCATTTTCTGCATATTGAGAATGTGGACAAGGCCAACAGTGAAGGCATAACTGCAGCAATCTGCCATGCATTATAGACAGGATCAGGATCAGAAGAGTGAAAGGCCAAATAGTTAGAATAGCAACAGATGGTGCCTTAGTCATGGTTGGCAAGTTGAATGGGGTAGTTTTCGCCTTTCAAAGGGTATTCCCCATCTTGTGCAAATTCACTGTATGGCACATTGTTTGGAACTTAGTTACAAGGATGCTGCTGAAAATATCAATATCCATTCCAGCTTGGATCGTCTCCTGTTGGGGCTGTATTATTTCTAACACAGCAGTCCCCTAAAACGGGCAAACCTCAAAGCATCATACAAAGTACTCAGACTCAATATTCATTTGACTACATGCATTGGTGGCACTAGATGGGTTAGATGTAGGGGAGGCAGGCAAGTCCATTTTTTGGCAGGTGAGTAGAGTTTGAAATGTAGTGGCTTTGAAACTTCTTTGCATCCCTGTTTTCCATGAAACACCCACATAAATTTTTGATAAGGTGTCTTATAACTAAGATTTGAACTCTCTTTAGCATACTCTAATATGTATTTTATCATATAATTTATATTATTATTACTTTATTTAGCTAATATTAATTATTTGCTTACTTTTGAGTGTACTATATCATATTATTATTTTACCATTAAAATTCACTGCAAAATACATGTTTCTTACATTTATTGTAAAATTGGGTAGGTATACATACATACATAAATATGGTTTTTGCATTGTTATATTAATTAATTATGGGCTCTTATTTAAATGCATTGCTGCTTTACTGTACTTAAAACAGGAATTTGTGTCCAATTTATTTACAGGAAATTACATTTATACCTATATGGGCCCTTATTCAAATTATTGGCTCCTTCCTTTCTTTTAAATCTGCCTCCCATAATTACATTTTTTTATAATATATTATATGTCATGGCTGGAACAGCACTGGCAGGGGGGGCTGGGGGTTGCTAGCACCAATAATTAATGCTTGTTGTAGTTATTTATTTAAGTGTCTGTCTGCTTTTTATCCAGTTTTGACAAAACACTAGTAAAGATTTCTGTTTGTTTTTCTGGCATGATTGTAGCCCCCCCCCCAATATATAAATGGTGGCACTGACCATATATATATATTATAGTTCATGCATCATGATTAAACTGAGATTTTCATTTTTTAGTGCAGTGTAGCACAGGGTTCAACTGGCCCAGGGTGCTTAGAAAATAAATTGAAAAATTATAATTGTTACACAAAAAGTGCCCTTTTTGACTGTGTGGCTAAACCACTTTTAAAACTAAATTTTAAGGTTGTTGATATGTTCCAAAAAATTTGGCATATAAAAACAAATTTTATTTGCCAAAAATGATTTTGGACTATTTGGATGTGCAATAAATTACAATTAAACACAAAGACTGTGTTCTACGTGTTGTAGACCCGACTCCACTGGGTCTTGGGTCTAGAAATAAGTTGGTTTAAAGCTTTCAAACAAGTTTATTATCAATATTTCCATATTTTTATAAAAGCCTGAATAGTGAGAGTAATAAATGTATGTATGTCCGAATAGTGTGTAGTGTAAAAAACTAAATCTGTAGATAAACGTACATTATGAATGTCTTTTATGAAGATAATTTACAGCTTTCTATACACTTTCTATTCATTTTAGGCACGTACAATTTACGAAAAAAAATTTAAAGCTAACAATTTCTAAAAAGATAAATTATTTTATTATTGTCAAAAAGAAAAATTCGACTTATTAACATAGACTAAATTATCAGTAATATTATAAAAAATCACAATAAATTACCTACAAGAAACAAAAAAATCGTCAAATATATATTTTAATAATTTAAATTTGAAATGATGCGCATAGGTTTCAAAATTTACCTCACCTTCTATATTAAGAGGTAAATAAATAGGAAGTAAAACAAAATACTAGACTTTTTTATTAAATATTTTAAATAAATTATGAATATTCCCTTTTAATTAAAATTTAAAAAAAATTTCAATCCAATGATTTATATAGAGCAGCAAACTGACCACTATTTAACAGTAATAAAGGTCCGCCTAGGAATATATGTATAACGATAATTAATACGAAATTCATTGGAGTTATTTATGTATTAAATTTTAGGCAATATAGACATGGCACAGACTTCTATATTTCATCGTATTGCTGCATGCTTTGCAAGAAGAATATGAGCTTCGGTTGGCCAACAAGCTTAATTAAACGCATATGAATTGGAAGCAACAAAAGATGAAGGTGAGCTAGCTGCACAAACGTTGTCTAGTTCAACAGCAAAATCTTTAGACTTCATATGCGTGTAGTGGTAGAAGATCCACGGTTTTCAGATTCTGCTGCAATTTCGACTTTCATCTCTAAAGTTGACAGATTGTTTGATCGTCTCAATGCTTCCAACCCAAGGTCTAAAGCGTTTAAAAGTCCGATTACAGAAGCCAATATTGACTCTTTGGAACGAGACTCACATGATATTATGGAGCATCTTTTTCAATTGAAGCTTTCATCAGGAAAATACTTGGTCAACTCTCGGCGCAAAACAACTATCATCGGATTCATGACTGCAGTAAAAGGAATCTTCAAAGTTGCTCGGGAACTTTTCAGTCTTCCGGATCCCTATCAGTACTTTATGCCTTAATTACAATCTTAGCCAGGACCATATTGAGATTTTCTTTTCTGTTGTTCAACGACGTGGAGGATGGAACAATAATCCAAATGTTGTTCAGGTGAGAAATTTCTACATACTGTTGTTTAATTTTTCTTTGTTAAGTCAAACGAGAACAGATTTCATAACTTTGATTATTTGATTTGAATATGTAACTCTTTGATAAATTGGTTCATGATATTGTGATTTATTATTTCTACAACTACTCTGAGACTAATTGTTTATTTAGAATGGTAGAAATAAACATGAATCAAAATGCAGTGACTGTAGTTTTTATGTTTAGGAAGCAGAATTGATTTAAGTAAAAAACTTGGTTCTATTGTAGAAAATTTATTGCAGTCGTGAATAAACGGTAATATTCCCCTAAATTTATAGTTTGCTGCTGCTTACAAGTGGATCATCGGCGCTGAAGTAATTGCTATGGTCAACCATACAAATACGAACTGCATTGCCCAATCTGATCCGGACGATCCACTACAGAATTCGGAAACTGTTCCTCTACTGTTTCCTCTTACGACTTTTACACGTAATATCATCGCATATATCGGCGGGTTCATTGTGAGAAAACTGCAGCTTCGAATTCAGTGTACAGACTGTGCAAATAGCCCCAAACACTCCTCAGATGAACCTATTGATGATTGCTTCGATCTGATCGATATCAAGGATAACGGTAGTCTCTTCGTCCATCTAGTGCTGGTTATCAAACTTTGCAGTGCTGCAAAAAAATACTCGAGAACATTTTCAGATAAGCAATTTTCATCCCTTTCTCGTGATCGTGTTTTTTAAGCGTTCTGAACACAATTGGTCCAGTATTTCCAAATGACCATTCCTCTGGATTTAATTCTCACAATTACCAACTCGCTAAATGTGTCCTAACTGAATATTTAACTGTGGTAATTGCATCACAGATCTTAAATCATTACAGAAAAATCTCAGTGTAAATATATACGTTCTAAACTCACAAAAACTGTAATTTTTAAGCATCAGTCAGCTTCTGTATATAGATAATTATTTTTCTTATTATCATGCATCATACAAATCTGTATATAACTATATTTCTACTACATTTCTGTCTGAACCAACCACATTTTAATGTTATTTATATTGTTATATTTTGCAAAAAGTCAAGTGATTTCTTTTCTTTTTCTATTGCTCATATAATAAAATATTAATGTCATTTGTTATTTGTTATTTTACGATCTTCATAATTCATTAGTAAAAATTGAAATTTTAGAAATTTACGACTATAGTAAAAGACTTGATTCTTAAATCATGAAATTTTTTAATTAAAGTAAACAATTTTTTAAATAATAATAATTAATTACTTGTACACAATTTATGAAGATTGATACTTCAATTATAATTAACTTACAAATTATCTTGTTCTAATCTCATTATAATATATTATAATGCTACTAATGTTTCCTTTAACATGTTTTCCTAAAATATATCTTATCGGGACTTTCGTGCTTATTTTGTTCTACTAATAGGGACACCAACTCTTATCAGGCAGGACATCCCATTGGGACAGTCCTGATTAGATATAGTTTTTAACAAATTCTAACAAAATATCTTATCGGGACTGTTCTAATTAGATATGGTTTTTATAACGGATAAAAGTCTATGTCCCGATAAGATATTTCTTTTTGCAAATATAAATATTATAGAAAATGTCTACAAAAATAATGTTATCGATTGTTTATTTAAAGTTAATTAAAACAAGACATATTATTATTTGAAAATAGCGTCTTGCGTGCTTTTAGAAATATTAAATTTACCTCATCTATTTACGTTAAAATGTAAGTTTATATTAATATTTAATAAAACACCAGTTATACATATATTATATAAAATTAGGAATAAGAAGTAAATGTCTATAGTCGCCATATTAATATAAGTATTATAAATAATAATATTGTAGGGGCACATATTGTATATGGGGCCTATAGGGTATCTGACACCTATACCAAAAAGTAGAGGCCTCGGCGCAAAGATTCCAAAAGCCATTTGACACCTCCACAACTAAAATTATATATAAAGCTTATTATTGAAATAAGTTTAATAAATTATTTTGCACTTATAATTATGTTAACTATTATACTATAGAAAATCTTGAATATTAGCATACATAGGTATACCTGGGGGCATACATGTTTTGCTGATTTATAATTAATAATTTTATCATTACAAATAATTTGCATTGACATTGGTCTCAATAAAATTTTTAAATATTTTTTTTATCTGATTTGCACCATTTGTGAAATAAATAGATTTTTAAACAGTTGCAATATTGTTTTATAAATGCAATTTTACACTTTTGTAGCTACAGTCAGTATATTGTAAACAAATGAAAATTGGTTGGGCCATGCCCATGGAAGACATCAGAGACACAGACGAACAGAATTTGTAGTTCGGTTTTCAAAACTGGTCAGGTTCATACTTCATAATTATTGGTACCCAATAATGCAGCCCAAACTTTAATTTTGCAAATATTATCATTTGGTGCGTATAATTTGAGAAATCCCATTCTATTGAATTGTGTCAAGTTGAAATATTGCTGGTGAAGGAAAAGCATCTGCAATCTAATTGATACAATGGGAGGTTAAGCTGCATTGTTGGGGACCAATTTGTCAAATTTATGTGAAAAATTCTAAAAAAATTCTACAAAAATATCCGAAGATGTCAGATAAAAATATTTGATAATTATGGAAATTTTCCATTATATTTACTATTGATTTTACCATCATATGTGAAATATAGAGAAAACTCTTTAAACATTTTTTGTAACCTCATACAATGGTTTGTCAAAAATATTATGAATTTTGAACCTGACCAGTAGCTTTAGACTACTAACAATAGCTACAAAAGTGTAAAACTGCTATTATAAAACAGTATTGCAACACAATAAAATTAAAAACTTACTTAGTTTAAAGTTCAGTACTATTGACACTGCGATCACACTGCTATAATTATTATTAAAAGAATGATTGCCCAGTATTTGTCACTGCTCAAATAAAAAATAATAAAGGGATGTATTCTGGTATATAAAAATAGGTAACTGTCAAAAATTACTATATAATTTGATGAGAGGTTATATTAAATAAAATTGTAGCAGTAGAATAAAAATTGCATTGGAATTTAACAAAAAATATTTCCACTTTATGAATGAAAGTTTCTTATATTATGAGACACTGTTGTAAAAGTACGTCTATATAGTCCCCGTAAATAAATATTATTATTAGTTACCACTGTAAACATTGCTGGGGTGATCTTCCGATAAAGATGGTAATTCTAAGATTAATGTAAATACAGCAGCATACAGTTCAACACATTTGTAAATTGCTTGAAATTATAGATATAGGATCATGTAAATATTTGGATAGTAAAATAATGTCTCAATTATTATCAATAACGACGTTAATTAAGTCTGAAATGTGGTCCTGCAAATATTTTTAAGTAATAGAGGATGGAATAGAATCTTGAAGTTAATTTGGTGGGAGATTATATAAATATAAATAAATGTAAAATGTGATCTATATAGTGCATTTGTAGGAATATGTTGACACTGCAGGTTTTAAACTAGATGCTATTGTGTATATTTTACAGATGATTACTGTATCGTTAAAAATACACAATAGGTACAACATACAATAGAAATATTTATGTTGCCCCGAATTCTGCAGGTTGACACTGCTCAACAAAATATAGACGAAGAGTTGGCTTGAATTCGATGCAACATAAATATTTGTATTGTGTGGGGCTATACACAAATACAGGTGTTTGTAGATATTTGTACTCTATATTTCTCACTCTATTTATTTTTCAGATAAAAATGCGAGCGGTTGGCTGCAAACATGGAAACAAAAAAGTTGATTTAATTATATTATATTACACGTTTTATGACTTAATTAAATACATCTTGTGATGATTTCTGTATTCAGATGTTGTGATTTACATTATTCAGATATTGTTCAGATATTGATATTAAACTTTTTATTATTACTGTCAATGCTTATTTTTATATTGAATAAATTTTATACATACAATTGTCTAGAAAAGTATATTTATAGATGTAAATCAATATACATAATATAAATAAGTTAAGAAATTATGACAACGTTTTAAATTATTGATTGAAATAATTTTATATAATCTATCGAATCGGGACATTTATATGGTAGCCTTTAAGATTAATTTTTCCAATAGAATTATATCTTATAGGGACTGTCCTGATAAGACCTTCATAATAGCATTTTTGGATTATTTAAAAATTCTGCTCTGACCTTGATGGGGGATTCTGCGCATGCGCATTATAGGCACGTCCTGATAAGATTGATAAAACTATGCACTAAAACGGTCCCGTTAAGATATAGTATGTGAGCATAACAAAAATAGGAATAACTTGAAACTATTTGGTAGGCGGTCAAAATAAATTTGATTTTTGAATTCTACGCATTCGACTTGATAAATTTACAAATTTTCAAACCAATTAAACCCTGTCTCTATAAGACATGGTTTTGAGGCACATCCCGATAAAATATATTTCGGGCGAGGGGGTGACTGCGTTAACTTTTATTTTATCAGAAATTTTATTTAAAAACTTTTTTTTGATTATATTATTTGAAGGAAACGACTCTAATTCTCGAGTTCTTGAGAATAGTAATGAGATTTATAGAAAAAATATGCCGGATAACTTGCATCTTTTAAAGTTATAGTTCTGACATAGAATCCATTTTTATTTTCAATTTGACAGCGTATAAACTTTAGGTAACACAGTCTCTGTTTAGTCAAGCTATTTGTTATAATTATGAATTCTCTCAACCCATCGTAATTAGCTGCCTTTATACCTAATAATAATAATCCTTTATGTGGGTATCAAAGTAAATTATAGCCAACTATAATAATTATAATCTATATGACACAACACACATAGGGTAGAACATTCAGTGGCCCGACTAATAACAACTGAACAAGTTGAAACTATTGTTATAGGCGGATATCTATTTAGCTCTGGAATTTCAAATATAAATCGGCCATTAATTATTAATTTTATAGTTTGCGAAGTAAAACTTGTAAAAAATGACAAACGCTTGTTTCATGACAATGTACAAGTATATATTATATTATAGCCAGCAAGATTTTAGCGCATGTCCATAACAGTGTGTAAATATATGTAGGCACCGGGGAGCTGCTTCTTTTATTTGTGCAACTACTCCCGATTTCCTTCCACTCATAGAACCAGCTCCATCACTGTCCTCTGCATCGGGTGATTGTGATAAATCGAGCAGGATATAGTAGAATGTCGAGTATGGTAAATTTGTTAACGTTTTGGTATCAGTAGCTGGTATTTCATGAAGTCCAACAAATTCTTCATGAGCATATGTTACAGATCATTACCCAACCATGTTATAATGCAAAATACCAACGGCTCTAAGTTGGTTGTATCAAAAGTTTCGGGCAACCATTATTAAATAAAAAGAGGATGCGACTTTAACAACTAGCTTCTCGGAGAATTTCAAATGACATTAAGCTGCAACATTTCATTTTGAATGTCGTGTGAGGTACATATTTCTCCATATATTCCTTCAACCATGATCTGCAGAGTAAAATATCGTCTTGGCTTCGAAGCAGCAGGTTTTGCGTTAGATTGTCGTTTATGCCATATTATCACGGAGAGACGGGCCTTGCCGCGCAAAATGTTTAACAGTAGACATTAATTAACTCCAACAGCATAATTATCACGTATATTTACACTGTGAACCGATGATATTTCTCCTAATATTTCTTTTGATGTGGATTGTATTTTAATGGTATTTTCTCTCCATATAGCCACCATTGTGTCCCTCTGCGACATCTCTTGCTTCATAAATACCTTTTCCTATGTCATCGTATGTTTCCAGTTGTGATAGCCTGCCGTCTTTGGTAAAAGCTTTTTTTAAGTTTTGATCAACAAGGGCTGATTATCAGAAATTTTTTAAAAATTATTAGCAAATCAATATGAACTATCCTGCGAAATCGATACGGTGCTTCAATTAATAGACAGAGAATAATTAAGAAAATGGGAATAAAACAAGTAAATAAAAAAATGTCTGAATGAATTAAATAATATTGCTAAAGGTCATTATAGTCGTTCCACGTCTTGCTATACTATAAAGAGAAGATGCATAACTGATTCAGTCCAAATAATATAACTGTACCGTATACTGAAGTGTTACTAATTGCTTTGCTTTACTCTTTTAAAACTCCTTGTTCAATCACCCCTTTATTCAAAGAATTATCGTCTGACAAGGAGGTATACCTACAATAATCTAATTGGTTGATATTGGCATCAATACATATAGATTTTTCACACATTCAAGATTCCAAGAATTATAGTTATTTTCATAGCTAGCATTCTGGGTATTGTATAGTTGCTTTTACGCTGGTATCAGTAATTGTGTTACTACACATATAGCAATACGATAGTATATTTATTAAAAATTGATTGCAGAGATACCTTAAAACCTTTGTGGTGATTATTTAAATTGTTCACGTAAGTATAAGGTGTAATATTTTATTTAAAAACTTTTTTATGATTATATTATTTGAAGGAAACGACTCTAATTCTCGAGTTCTTGAGAATAGTAATGAGATTTATAGAAAAAATATGCCGGATAACTTGCATCTTTTAAAGTTATAGTTCTGACATAGAATCCATTTTTATTTTCAATTTGACAGCGTATAAACTTTAGGTAACACAGTCTCTGTTTAGTCAA
>JAUZNC010058226.1:0-11629 GCA_034780395.1 Vannuccia rotundouncinata | reverse complement strand
AAGCCAGATAGGTCACGTGAATCTCTCGACCAATCAGAAGACGAATTGGTTAGGACGTACTCATCACCTACTACTATACTGTACTCGAATAACTACGACTTGTAGTTATGGTTATAGTTTTTAACTAAAAGTAATGTCTATACGCCTACGATATAAACGAACAACTAACGAAGAGAAAGAAAATATCAACGATTGTATCTCAACTAAAATTAATATTTGCAAATGGTCGTCCTCAAATACAATAAATGATCGATCTTCTGCACAGCCAAAATCTTCACCTTCTTCGATTTCACATTCATCTGATTGTTGTCCTTCACCAACTTATACTGAAAGAACCTGTTCAGGTGCGCTGCCAAATTGGATTTAAATGATTGGTTCTATATTGGTATAATGATGGTTTCGATTTACTTATTTGGATGAAATAACGGTTGGAAAAATACCACAACTTATACTGACAAAATATTGTTAAAGATTATAACTTTTATAGTTGTGTATTTAATTGTTAATGTATTTATTCTAAAATTCAATTTTCATTTTTATCATTTTATTACGGTTTGTTTTGCGAGCGATATTACATTTTTCAGCGAGCTATATTACATTTGAGAGATCTAATATTGTTATACTTATTTCTATTCATACAAATATTAAATTTATTTATTTATGCCTATAAGGCATGATCATAGATGTACATTTATATAATATACTTAGGTAAAAACTTGTAGGTATAGTAATTGTAACAATTTTTCATATTTAGACATTTCGTTTGTTTTTCAAATTAACTTTAATAATTGAAGTATATTTAAAAAATTAAAAATATGCATTAAAAATAAACATAATAAAATTCTGTTTCTAATTAAATATTTGAAAAATAAACCTCCCACTTGCAATTTATTTACAATAATGGGTAGATTTTGGATTATATAAAACACAACCGTATAGTAGGTGCCTATGCTTGTTTATTTTAATAACCAGGTCTAACCACGAAAGTCTCAAATTAGTTTTTAGTTATATATAAAATCTCCAAAAGATTCTAAAAACAATCATTCTGAAAATATCTAATTGTTTTTTACTTCATAGTATTGAAAATATAGCAACATTTAATTTTGTGTCAAATAATTGTTTTTATCATCAGACATATACAAAATTCAATAACGTTAAATATTATATAAACACATTTTGGATACTAAAATAATTAACCAATTTATTTATAATTGCTACTGACAATGTCCACAACGGATAGAAAACCGGGGTAAAATTAAAATAAGAAAATATAAATTCAATCCAGCATGACGTCACAAAATACCAAATCAATATCTCTCTGTAACAACCAATAGGATTTGATGCTCTATACAATTAACTTGAAAGAGTTTTCCAACTGATTTCTTGTTGTTCATTTGTAGGAGTTGTTACTTGAAGATATATCTATAGATTGTGCACATTCTGTTCCGTTATATTATCGATGGATTTATTTTTATTTAACAATTCTTAATGCATTCCTCCGATATCTATTATGATAGATAGCCTAACATTTGAGTGGCTGACCTTGTTTAATCATTTCTAAATATTTTGATTATACGTTGATGGTTTGATCTATTATATCATTTTAAATCAAGAACTACGTCACAAAAAGCCAGTCAGTTCTCCATTGTGTGCTTCTATATACACTATTCATTGTCGCTACAAGCTCTCCTGGCGTTTGTTATTACCTATACAGTGTAGAATTTTGTGTTTATGAAACTTAATATGATACCTATTAAAGGCATTTCGTAACTTTGGCCGTATTGAATTGGAATAAATGTGAAATAAAGCAACAAACAATGAAACAGCATTCAATGGTAAACCAATTTGCAGGACAGAAAGAATTTCGCCATAGTTTAAGGTAAGCTTTAGGTATTATTCTTTTTAAAATTATAAAATAATCGATTTAATGCATACAAACATATTTATCGATCGCCAAATTGCTGACCGAATTGAATGCATGCAATTCAGGACAAATGAAAAGCTCTTTTTTGTTTTATACTGATTACTTTTTAGCTATATCATCCAAATAATTAATCTGCAGTCCCTAACAAGAAAATTCGATAAAAATAAGTTAATATCGATTAAAGGGATTGTTGATTTATTACAATTCGAATTTCATGTATATCAAAATATTATTAACGAAATACGTTCGAAAGAACAAAAATTCAAAATAAGAAAAATCTATCGTAAAAAATTGAATCAAAATTTAAAGACAAATATTTTTTTTAAATATGTAAAATTTGTTAAATTATTAATAGAATTCGTGCATTATCTAAAAATCAATGTCATCAAATTTTTACATAGTCATTATTTATCTATACTTTGATATTCTTATATATGGCTTTAATTTAATGTCTATGCAATTCATTCGCAATTATAGTTATATAAAAAATCGTATACAATATTTACTGGAATTATAAATTTTATATGCATTAGCGAATAATAATTTTTGTCTGCACCCCACAATTGTTCTCACCTGTGGTGTATATTAAAATAACTAGAAGGTCTAATTCCTCAGTATTAATATAAAATTTCATTCGGGCTCAGTAAATGGTTTGGTGATCAATAAAGGTATCCGATTCTTTCATTATTCATTCAGACATTCACGTTTTCGTTTGACTAAAATGTCAAGAATTCTTAACCTAGGTACTCAATATTATTGCAATATTATAGATGTAGGTAAGAATAGCTATGAATATTTCATAGCTAGCCAAAGCAGACGATTCACATTATTGCATGCGTGGTTATACTTCCCAACTATAGGAAAGTTCGATCGAAACATTTAACATATTTGGTATTGAAATAATATTTTATTTAGATAAATTCCTATTTATTATGATTAAAATATGCACATATTTTGAATTTAGGAATGTATCGTGTTATAAATGGTATGGGGGAACGATGGTAGAGCTATATAGCCCTTTCAAAACCGTCTGGCTTTCATTTCAATAAAAAAATAACCTTTTCACAAAGTGACATAAAGATAACGGTTTGCATCTCAGTTAGCGCTATGGCATGTTTTCCTGATCCCCTATATAATGTATTGTCATTAGGTTTTACATTATAAATATACTTTTTATACGATGAAATTGGATTTAATTTGTTTATAAAATTTTCTTTAATTGCTGTATTCAAATTGTAATGGAAAAAATTCCAAAATACAACTTTAATTAATCTTTCCATTGTCCATATATATATACTGTTAAATCTTTTAAAAGGAAATCTCAACACCTTCAGCTCAATTGTACCTTTTACCTGAGAAAATAATGTAAAAGTTTTTTTCTAAGTTTTAAGGCAAAAATATGAACGCTTAAAACAGTATACATAATTGGAAAATAAAAGTTTCATCAGAAAAAACGTCATGCAGAAATAGGGAGTAATATTGAGAGGAAATTGTTTTCTATACTGACTTATTAATTTTACTTTTTAAATAAAAGTTATTTTACAAAATAAAATAAAATTATACAATTATTTCTGGATTCGATAAATATGAACTATAAGGATTCCTTTTGGTTTGGTTTTTGGATAAATAAATATTTTTTCTAAACAATCGATTTATTTATAAATTCGAAGAACATATATATTTATTATTTTGCAGATGTTTCATCGTATTAAAGTTATCAATTACATTTTTTAAAACTATTTTTGTGGCTAAATAATGTAAGTTAGATTCGAGGTATTGGATGCAAAGCGATCAATAAAATTGTCTCATAGGTACTATAGAGACTTGTTTTCACCAAGCTGCTGAATCTTTGTATCTTATGGGGTTATCTTATTGTACCTTTGTGAGGCAGTTCAGTTTAGAGAAGAAAGCCAGATAGTTGGGAAGAAAAAGATTGAATAAGAGTAATTGTCGATTCTTTCAATTACGATGATTATAACCTGTTTCCCTGATTTTTGAGAATTGGAGCAAAACACTTAACTTATTTCTAATCTATTCACGTTTTATAAAATGCCGATCAACTTGGCAGTGAAGGAAAACAATTTATTTTCACTATTTCAAAAAGCTTTTTTATTCACAATTCGATTTGAATTTTCTGTACCAAAGCAACAAAAAGAAGAATATGTATTACTATTTATGATATATTTATTGAAGTTACCATGACGATCTTTGATATGAGAAATATTCAATTATCCGACTCAATTAATAAATAATTCAAAGTTTTCTATTCATTTTTCATAGTATTCTTTTTTTGTTTCCGCTTGTATACTAAAGTATAGACTGTACCACATATAACTGTACAGGATAATAACTGCGTATATAGAATTAAACACCCAAAACTATCTATAATTAATCCTTGATGATGTTTATGTTCCGCAAATGATTTTGATAAGTTATTTTGTGAAAACAGGCTTTTATTAATTAAATAACAACTGGGTCACACATGCTTAGTAATATATTATTCAAGATGAATGGTTTACAACTAATAAAAATTAAAGGAAAGTTGCATAAAAATTGTATGGAATAACGAATTTGTCCTATGTTTGTATTTAGTATTTCAAAAGTGATAAGTTGAGATGGCCACGGATATGTTGCGGATAACAAGTGTCATATCCGACTATATATAATATAAATGAGACGTTCAATATCACCGTGTAGGATATATATCGGCTTTGCTATGTCTTAAAAATAATCTCTAGCCATAGACGAAGCTTATTATACACTTTACCTATTTTAAGGCCTTATTTTTCTTGCTAATCGATGAATTTTCCCTCTCCCAATCTTTATCATAATAGTGTTGGATTCCAGTGCTTTTTTCTAGAAAGGAGTTCTTGCCAAAAGTATGCACACATTTGGTGCACGTCAATTTGGTTCTGTTCTTTTAGTTCTGTATGGTGTTTCCATAGTAGAACAAGTACTTTCTTTTATGTGTCATTATACTCTCAGTTTGTCTAGTTTTCTTCACGCTGTGCGCCCGTAGAGGTGGTTCGTATATTGCTGATCCACAAGAATCCTAATATATAGCTGTGACGTGAAGGTTCTTTTTGCCTTTGATCAATGCAGAGCTAGGCTAAATAGAATAATACTGGATCAATTCTTCTAATCAACACACTTTATATATTATTGAAATTGTGATCTAACTGGTAATCTCACTGTGATCTAACAATGTAATTTAGGAATAATAAATACCACCTTTTATGTTTGATTATTTTATTATATGAAGATGAAGAGGTGCCTAACAATACTGAAAAACTATAAATAATCGTCTTTTATAAATTATCTTGCTCAATCAATATTATTGATTTTTTATTTGAATTCAATTTAATTGATATTAACATGAATATAGACTCTAGATATTAATATTTTGAACTGTTTAGCTTTTATTTTTAATTTTCAGTATTAGATTGTAATTTTTTCTGCATTGTAATTGTTTAATGGTAAATTTGTGTAGACGCATTAATAATTAATTAATGTGTACATTCTCCATTTAATAATTTTCAGAGTAATTAATCTTGTTTTTTTATGATTTTATGCATCTATATTGTGGACAAGAAGTTTAAAGTTTGCAAAATTATGGTCGATATAGTTTATATATATATATCCTGCTTTGTCTAAGAAAGCGTATGTAGTGCAACTGCTTAGGTATTTAATTAAATATTAAGTTGAGCGGTCTGTTGAATAGAATCCCTGATTGACATATTAATTATCATCCAAACTTCATCATACCTATTTCTTTTAACTTCCTTTATAATAAATGGCTTTACCTCTGATGCATATACACTATATAAGTAGGTACCTAAGCATATATATATATAATTAGTCGTATATTGCACATTTAATTACAGTAGATATTTTATTCCACCGAAAGGTTTTAATTATATAGCTATTGATCGTTGTATTATCTTTTTTGCTTTATATATTTATTGTAAGGGATTCTGTGTTTATATTAAATGACCCCTTTCATAAATATATTTTCAAATGTTTAAATTGGCGGTATATATAGGTGGATAAATAAAGGATTAGAAAGCTATTTATGTTTATCAGATAAATGGACATGGTCTGAAATTTGTTTTAGCAAGCTGTATTTGGTTATCGGTTTTACGATCGCTCTTTCGTCCTTTGCAAAAATATAAAACACGAAAAGTACATCAGACACTAAATGCAACGTGAGATATGTTGCGCAGATATCTTCAAGAAACGTAGATACGATTTATAAATTATTTCCCAAATAATAGGTACAGAGTAACAATTAATGTAGGGAATATATATTTATCCTGTTTTAAACTTTTTCTTTTTAATATTTTAATATTTCAGATGGGACAGACAAATCATGATTTCTGCAAAACATGTTTTTTTAGAAGTAATGATTTGTCTGATGTTACTGCAATATTTGTGTATTTGCCCATTCTACAATGTAGCAGTTTTTAGCAGTTCTATTAAAACTTTTTCGTCACCGTTTGTCGTCCCAGATCATCGAACAATGAACCACAACACCCTCAACCATCTACAGAAAAGGCTTGCTCTTCATGCAAGTGTCAATCTAGACCTTCAGATGATGCAGTTCTCTTGAACAACACCACACATTCTCCTCTTCGAAACGCTCAAGCAGTTCACCAGCTCCGGAGGATATATCAAATGAGTCATGTAAGAAGTAACAACCTCTCAAGGGTTTAAAATAAACAAAACTTAATATAGAGTAACATTTTAACTGCACGAATAATTCGGGTATAAATAAATACAATCTAAATTTAATCACAATTTTTCTATAAGCAATCTCTTCGCTTTTTCATCTTTATAACAATTTTCTTAAACAAATTAATCTGATAGAAATTGGAGTTATTTCTATCATCCGGAAATTAAACTGTATTAATTTTTCATGAGAGAGTTCTCATCTCCATTAATAAATATTTAATCGTGTCTGAAATTATTTTTCAGTCTCTTAAGCACAGTATGGGTATATTTAGAAAGAGTAAATTAATTTGATTACAACAGCGATTTTTATAATATACTGTATACAAAGAAAAAGAATACATTTTTACGATTGGATATTTTCTAATTTAATTTAGACATTTGTAAATAACGCGTTGTTTTATATTTATTTACATGTTGTTTAATTTGCTATAAAGCAACGATTTTATGGTTTAATTGGGGACTGTAGCAGGCTTTTTACATTTCGTGCTATTTATCGTCGACATCAAGTTTCTTATAATATTTCGATTTTCGTAGATTCACAGTCCTTTCCTTCAGCTGTGCACCATCTACTTATATTTTGATCCTGCATAATTCCTTCATTGGTTTAGTATTAAGATTAGAGGGGCTGTAGCTTACTGTCTCACTTATATTTTAAGCTGGTGAGGACTTCATAGTATTTGATCTGGTCGAGCGATATTTTATACATTTTCTGGAAGAAATGTAATCAAAATGTCTTTTTTGTTGAAAACTGTTTAATCAAGTAACATGTCTGAAAGAAGTGTATGTTATGATGTGAAGTGTACCTCAGTACCGTTTATAGCGTGTCAAATTACTTGACATTTTCCACTGCTGTCATTCACCTCAAGATTTCACAACAGCTGCTTGGAAAGTTTCAGTAAATATAAACTAGACTGATGCACTAAATAAAAGATGTGAAATTGATTATGTGGCAGAGAACACATTTCCCTGTCAAGATGTTAACAAACGATGGAAGGGAAATAAAAATGATGAAGTTAAAGTTGCGAGACATTTCTTTCTAAGTATGAATATGACTTCAATTTATGAAAACAGAGAATAAATGAAACTAACAGGCATCTTTTGTTAAAATTATAAATATTGAAAATAAACATCTTCTTCCACTTTATTCAAAGGAGAACTCGACTCTCTAATAATCTTTTTTTAATACACAAATAAGATTGTAGTCAAATCATTCTTAAGGAAACGATTTATTGATTGTACACAAAGTGGAAGTTAAGTTTTCAGGAGTTTCCAAAAAAGATTGCAACTTTTTCTCCTTGAGTTCCTCTCGCATCTCTCTCCCAAAGCAGAAGCTTTAAGTGCTACGGTTGATATTTAAAGTGGTCCCTCATCGCATCGTAGTGAAACTTCGCAGTCACAACTGGCGGCAGAGGAACACTTGATGCGCTCAGCTGAGGCTGCAATAATAATAGTTTGCGGGCACAAATCTTTTATTAGTCAAAGTCGTTTAGTTTGATGCGCCATTCTTGTCCGGGTTCTGTGATTACTTGGGGTTGTTGATGCTAATTTTTCTTGGCAGATATCGACAAATTAATTAAAAAATAAATGTTAAAGATGGCGGCTGTGAACTGAGGAGGTACAAATAAAATCAATCCTTTAAGCGAGGAGGACTTTTGTGAAAGGAAAAGAGAAAATATAAGAAATGAAAATAAACATTTACAGTATTTATAACAACGGTTATTTTAATGTAATTGATAAAAAATCTTTGAAATATGTTGTGATAGGATGGAGAGAATGGCCTGTTTTTATGTTTCTATAGTAACGACCTTGAAATATTAATAAGGAGTTTTTCTTATAAAAGTATTAATTGAGGCTCAATTAATGCTGGTTTCTAAAACTTATCTTTCGCTTCCTCTGTTATTCTTTACAGCTTTTTATTCGTGTAATTTCTATAATTTTAATAATTAATTTCGTATTTTTTGCTGCTAAAAATTGTTCTAGTTAGTGATTCTGTTCTATTATGTTTACGTTTGTAACTGAGCAGTGATAGAGCTCTTGACTGTTTGGAAAGGTCTCCTTTTGTAGATGTAAATTTATCGATATATTACTGAAAACATTCAAGAAATGACCTATAGGATGCTTTGACAGTGTGTATGAGGTTTGCCTAGTTTGTAAATATGATCAATTGTGGCAACGTCAAACAGTGACAGACGTAAAATATATAAAGAAAAGTCTCTTTCATGAATAATCATAACAATTTAAGCGTTGTATCAACTCATACCAATTGATACATTCAGGACTTCGAAGAGCTGGAGGTCACCTTGATGGAAGGTAAGTACGGAGGCCGTCCTCGAGTTCAGCGGGCAGCCAAGGTGATACAACAAGCCTTCCGCTCGCACATTATCCGGCGGAACTTCGAGCTTCTACGTCAGTGCCCCCAGTCCTCTCAACCCTCCTCCACTCACGTTGGGGCGAGTCTGCTCAGCCTCTTGTCTTCGGCGTCCACTGCCGACCTCTACAAGGTGACTCAGCAATCCTCAGACACGACCTCCAACCTGCCGTCAGCTCCGGATGTTGAAGACGCGGTGCTGGACCGAGCTTATCGTGACTGGGAGAGTATTGGAGTGGAAGACTTTGGCGCTTGTGAAGAGGAGAGTGATGGTGATTGCAGGATGACCAAGTCTGCTCATACTTTAGTTGATGGTTGTGTACAGAAGGTAGGTGGTCTTCCCTTCCATTAATCGATGTTTGAAATGGATTATTGATTATATAAGTCCATTCTTAAATTCTTTTACTCTATCATCCCTCCACAAACAGTCCCTGCAACTGTCTCTCTCCGTGGGCTCTCTCCTACACCCGGTCACAACAGCCTCGGGAGAAGAATCGTCCTCTTGTTCCTCCAGTAGCAGCCCCTCTCCACGACGTCCGCTCTCCACGTCCTCTTCTTCCAGTCGCTTCTGTCGCCCCGCGGATCCCACGAGTCTCGAGTTTGAGCAGGTCCTGGAGTGCTGTCACCTGCAGCAGTCCTCCCCAACAGTTGGAGGAAGAAGCCCCACAACAGAAAGCCTCGACTCAACCGTCTCCCAATCGTCCGGCATTCTTGGAGACGACTTTCACTCCATCCCTCGAATGCCGCTGCTCACAGAAGGTCGCATTCCCCTGTCCACGACAATGTCGACGAACACCAGCCCCCTCCCGCCTCCTCTATCGCGAAGATCTCTCCTGGAACAGTCGCAAAGCAGCAAGTTGTCCCCCACCAACAGCAATCTTGTGGAAAGTGGAAGTTCGCGAGATTCCGGAGTCAGCTACACTTCCACCAACTCCACGAATTCCAGCTCCAATACGGACCCTTCCCTGCCGCTGGGCCCCTACCTGGCTGTTCAAGCCAGCCCTAGTGGCTCGTCGGGAGTCTTTTCTGGAGTCGGTAAGTCACTCAGTGGTGGAACATCCACATTTGGAGCGTTATGCGTTATTATTCGCATCTCAGCGTTATTTAATTTCTGCAGGTGTGAACGTTTTCTATAAGTAAATATTGCTGTTCAGTCAGCGGGTATGTGTGGCGTTTGACAATAATAGAATATCTGTTCTGAATCTCCGAGGCTTCTATTCAAAACTAGCTACAAATTTGCCGTTTTAAAACAAGATTTGGGTCTTTTTACCAATTCTAGAAAATTCTTGAGCATTCGTTTGGAGTTAGAATGCTATCGAACGCGCATTGCATAAATCGGCAAAAGATGCTGCAAAGCTGAAGCGTAGTTCAGTATCAACATCTTCACTTTCATCACTACAAAAATCCCCAAACAGAAAAAAACACTGCATCATTTTGGTAACATTGACATTTTGACACTTGCTCTATGGTTGTAAAATAGCAGTTATTCTAATCAGAGATTACCAACTTTCTCTCCAGCGTTATTAATTTATGACCGGGGCGTACCACCACTGGTCACTCAATTAAGTGGACAAAAATGAACATATTTGGATTTGGCTTCAGACGGTAAACAGCTCAATTTAGAAGAATAAAAATTGTGGGAATGACGCATTTTGAACATAAAACGTATTCCTATTTGAAGGCTGGATCAGATGTTTACAGTTTTCGAGAACAACCCTTTAAGTTGAAGCAGCAGAAATTTCAAAATGTCACTGTATTAAAGAAGAAGCGGCAGTGAAGAGTATTCATAGAAACTACTTTATAGACGAGGTTGTGAAGCAGGTGAAATATTTAATAACAGCGTATCCTCTGTCGGATAATTTTATGTTGGAATCGATTAGTTAAATATATGATATTATTCATTTGGATCAGGGGAATGTCTTGTCTGCCTTCAAACAAGATCAATAAAGGCAGGCAGGCATACTTAACACTCAAGATTCCTTATCATGTGATAACTTGAATGATAATGATACCTCCGGAATACTTCTTAATCTATTATATACAACCGTAGATATCCTGGTTAGCTGATATTAAATATAGTTTTATAATAATTGTGTCGCCTTTAGATTGTTAAAATATAATAAAAAGGTTCCAGTGAAGAACACCGACAAATCAATATATGCTGTTACAAGGATTTGACAGACAGATTTATTCTCTTATGTGAAAAGCGGGTAGCCAAATTGAATCCTTTTAAAGTGTTGAGTTTTAAAAGCAAACAAATCTAGAGTCAAACTAAAATTGCAAATAATTAATGTATAAATATTTCCAGTTTTATATTAATATAATGCACGGCTATTTGGAAATTTAGCGCAGTGCTAGGCAAATATTATGGTTAAATGACGCCCCCATTGCATTGTAGGTGGCATGCTGGGTCTGATGACGACTTCACGAGACAGTGGGGTGGACGCAGATTGTAGCCCTAGACTACCCACGCCACAATCGTCATACCAGAAGGGCATCCCTGCAAAGTATCACCAGGTAGGTACTTTCTATCATAGATATTGTATATTATATATAGAACTAGATTGGACATCTAAAATATTTCTATACTAAAGTATGTTGCATCG
>JAUZNC010058224.1:0-11630 GCA_034780395.1 Vannuccia rotundouncinata | reverse complement strand
ATTACATTTTGAATATAATATAGAAGTGTACAACTTGGATCTTTATATATGTTGTGTATTTTATATTATGTTATATTGCAATTGTTTTCATCGTTTTTTACACATATCATCATAAAGGTAAAAAATATATTTAATAAATGGATATTTAAATTCACAATTTCCTAAAATTAACACACATTATTTATATCGTTTTTGATGTCATAAATTATATCAAAATTTATATTTTCTTAGAAAATATGACTTAAATGTCACAAAATTGTACCAAAAATTAAAAATATTTTCAAAATAAGAGCATTTTTAGAAAATCCATTCACTAACTTTTGTTCTAAATCACCCCATATATAAAATAATTAAAAATGATAAGTATCTAGCAAGTGTTGTTGGAGCTGAATCTTTTTAAAGCATAAAAAAGCATATTTTACAGGAACGGCATTTAAAAATAAAGAATTTTTACAATATTTACAAAATATATAGTCTTACATCTCATTTAAATAATCCAGCACCATATGTGTGTCCCTC
The DNA here is from genome assembly GCA_034780395.1 of Vannuccia rotundouncinata. Lineage (NCBI taxonomy): Eukaryota > Metazoa > Platyhelminthes > Proseriata > Coelogynoporidae > Vannuccia > Vannuccia rotundouncinata. The sequence goes on along the minus strand of JAUZNC010058224.1, from coordinate 11,111 downwards.
TAACTGTTTCCTCTTTTCTTCTTCAAGAACTTTTGCTTTTTTCTGTAGGAACATTTTAGATTTGAGTGCAGCTTTACGGGCAAAATTTACAAGAATTTTTTTGTCAGATGCCATAAAAAGGTTTTTTGCAGTCAGTGTTACAGGTAGGTTCAATTTTTGCATTTGTGTAATGTATGATGATGAAATACTCATGTTAAATGAAAACACTGCTTGATAAACAGCTAACTGAATTTTCTTAAAACCACAAAACTTGTTTTTTGGACATTTTTGCCAAATAAAATTATGTACACTTTCATTATGAGTCCCACATTTGCACTTTTTAGCAGTTCATCAGTAGCTAATCTCTTGTAGAGTGGCATAATGGCATTTAAACTTCTTTATTGATATATGTCCCCAATTTGATTTCATGTTTCTCAGGCACTTTAACATTTGCTATGGCTCTTTGGTAAAAACACTAAGATGTTTTTGACATAGGGCACCAGGAATGCTGAGGAAATGTGTCTGTAGAGCAACAGTGAAGCATTGTACCAAAAATAGCCCTTTTCATTAACTGGATGTCACCACAGTTAGTTCTAATTGCCTTGCCATAATACCTGGTCATTTTTTTTTAATTTTTAGATCTGTCAATTTGCCTGTGCCTTTCCCTCCTAAACGTTTCGATTTTTTATATTTCTCAATGCTGTTCCTAGCCTTTTGGCCACATGATTAGAGCATTCTCTTTTCTCAATTTCAGTATTGCCATAGACTTTTGAAGAATTTAAATGTGAAACAGTTTTTGCATCTCCATCACATATCACAAATTTTACAATTATAAACGAATACAAAATTTCTCATTTTTTTAAAAATTGTATTTTTAGACACGACCTTGTCATGTTTGATGGTTATTTTATGCTTTTGTGATCTATAATATACCTGCTTAAACCTAACATTTTCTGATAAAAAACATTCCAAAGTATATAAATCCGCAATTTTTTTTTAATTTTCTTCAAAATTCAGTGTATATACTCCCTTAATCAAATCTCACCGTCAAAGAGGAAGGACTTTAACATGTAGCAGGTTTTATTAGAATATATAGATGACTTAAATAGGAAAAGCATCATATTTCAAAAATTGTTTTTTAGAGCTGATCTATTTTCAGATTGATGACGTCATGTTGCAGAATTGATGTTTTTCTTACTACTCCCGGACCGATCTAAGGCACTGGGCTCTGCACCAAAATTAGATTTTTTTTATAATGAACCGATTTTGGTTTTTTATTGTAGGTTTTTATGGTGCTGAATTCATTTCTGACCGTATAGTATAAAAATAGTCTCAATAGTATCAAAAGGTCATCAACGGGAGTCCAGGCGCACCAGATGGCGTCCAAGACCAATCAAAATCGATTATTTAAAATATTAAACGCTTTTTTGAAATTTAATTTTATTTTGAAGATTTTATTTGAGGCAAAAATACTAATTTTGTCAACTTCACACCTGGTTCCAGGTACTCAGCATCCGTGAACTCCCATGGTCGGTTTAAACTAACATTAACTACCATTGGTGAACTTTTATAAAATATTCACAGCTAACAAAGAAATAATCGTCGGGGTGCTTCTTAAAAAATCGATATTTAAAATTATTAAATTTGCAAAGAAAATTAGCTAATTTTCAAATTTTATATAGAATTATTTTCAAGATACGTAACTGAATACATTCACAAAAAAACAATGAAATTAGTTGGGGTATTTTTATATTTTTCAGAATTTGAATCATCGTCCGGACAATTATTTTTTTCCTACTTTCACCAGACACGCACTTCTTAGAAAGAGCTGCTGAGGACACCTATGAAATAGTTTTACAACCCTTTATTTACTGCATCGATATAAACGGTTTAATAGATGAAGTTAAACCACATCGACACAAATGGTTTACCGATGCCAAAATAGGAATTGACGTCGGAGGAGTTTATTTCAAAATTTGTCTGACAAAACAGAATCCAGGTGTTTTGTATAAATTTTCTTTCAAAAGATATTTTTTTGGGTAACAAGAATAAAAATTGTTTTGGTTTTAAATTTAGTTTTTGTTTTATAATATGTTATTATAAACTATTATAAAATTTAAGTTGATTTTACTAGTTTCTATTGTGAAAAATACCTACATTTAGTTTGATGGAGTGCCTATATAAAACCCATACTCTGAAGAAAAAACATATTAAATCAAAAGTATGTGTATAATATTCGTTATGTAAATTTACAGCTTCATCATAATATACAATTTTGGAAATGTATACCTAAAAAGTCCCACTTCCGCATAATAAAGTTATTTATTATATAATATTAATAATTTTAAATTAAATATGTATTATAGTAGATTGTAAAAACAAGTCTAAAACATCGAATGTGATATAGAGGATAATCTTTTAAAAATTAATTTTTGATCTAAATAAAAAATAATTGAATAATGTAAAATTAATGTAATATAGAGTTACAGAAGAAAAAAGTTATCTGATATTCTTTAATATAATTAAGAAATTTTTTTTAAAAAGTGATAACAATAATTAATAAAAACTATTTTTTATTATTATTATTTAGTTACTACCGATGCAGAAGGGGGTCTGTAATTGAAAAAGAAAACGACAATCTTATGAAGATGATATGGCTGAAAATACAGTGAAGGATTCAGGAGTTAAAAGGCGTATAATAATTGGCGCAGCACCTGATATTGATGAAAATTACGGAAACGTACTGCTATGCTGAGTTCAACTTAAATTAAACTCTACAATATGTACGTATTGTATTCCATATTCAATTGCAAATGATCCAAATCTGGCTAGTGTAATGATTGGTTTGATGTTGCATAGCTGTATCATGCATCCCTGCACTTGGTGCCATTTGTCCAGATAAAATTTGAAATGTGCCAAATGTGGAACAATTCGGGTTTTTGCTTAGGCAGCCTATATGATTTACTTTGTTTTTGGAGAAGTGCTGGGTGCAACAAATCTAACGCAAAAACATGGCAATGTCATACATCCATGCTTTTTAGGGGTGACGAAGACAAACAAATTATCGATGTTATTTCACCTCACGAATGTTTAATGGTTTATTGTAAATTTGGCCGAAGTTAGATAAGTGGTCTACAAAGTGTGGAGTTCAACGGGAAGCCTATCACAGCGGAGGTTTCTTAATGGAAATGCTTGCAGTAAGCTATTACAAAATCTAAGTTTTCTCGGATTTCGATATTTGAATTTATGGCATTTAATGCAGGTTCAAAGATAAGATAAAGAACACCACTTTCATAAATGTTATTTCTGTCTGGAAGTGTCAATATTACGTGAAAAGTGCATGCCTTTATCCATCATGTACCACAGATTTGTTATAAGCATGACCAAGGCTTGGTTAAGCCTTGGTTCGAATAAGCCTTGAAGGCGACGTACATCAAGACTTTAACAAAAACTTGAGAAAGGTATAGCGATTCTCCTGCTAATACAAAACATAATATATTAGTATTACCAATAGATAGAAAAATGAATGTAAAGTATCTAAATACACCATTATTATTTTCGAAAAAAGGTCCATGCCTGACGTCATAGACATTTATCTAAAATAAAAATTATTAAACGTCAAAATATACTGTTTTTAGTGAATATCTCATAAAAGAAACATCTGAGACTCTATAAATGAATTACCAACAGATAAAAAAGTGACCATAAACTGTCATATTAAGGTATGTTAAAAGGTGTGTATCACTCACTCAACGGTCAAAAGGTGGTATTAGTATCAAAATATCACGTTTTGAACAATGAGTGAATCATGAACCTTTTATAGACATTTAACCTACCCTAACTGATAAAGTATGTCGATTTTTCGAATTTGGTTCATTTAGACAATGTTCATGATCACATTTTGGTTTACTTTTTTGGGAGTACTCATATACACGTAGATGAAGAATCAATAGCTTGTTAACAATTTTGCATGGTTGTCATGGTACAAAAAGTTAGACTGTATTTATGAATAATTAAAATAATAATGTTAGATTTAAATACATCTGATTGAGTGTTTATGGAGGCTAAGTACCTAGGGAACCAGGGGGGACGTTGACAAAATTAGTAATTCGATTATTTCAAGCGATAGAATAACTAGCTTCATGTAAAATCTTCAAAATAACAATTTAATTGTCAAAAATGTGTTTAATATTGCAAATAATCGATTTGATTGGTCCTGTAAGCCATCAGATGTCCCTGAAACCCCAGTAATGAATGACCTTGAGGCTCAACATTTTGTTACGATTCGATCTAATATGATTTTAGCAGCATAAAAAACTACAAAATTAATAGTCAAAATCGGTTCATAATTAAATAATCTAATTTTGGAGCAGAGCCCCAGGGCCTAAGACCAGTCCGTGGCCGATAAAAATTGGTTTCAGGGGTGAGACCAAAATCTATCAGAAACTGCGAAAAATCAATTTGCACAGCTATTGCAACAGGATGACATATCAAACCGCATAATAAACAAATTTCAATATGAATCCAAATATTTGAATAAATAATCAATAATTGAATTACTCACCATAACTAACGATCGTTTTGTATTAGTAGACTTCCGTCTGCCAGGTTTTTTGCTCATTGGTGGTGTGGTCAAAGGAACAAACAGGGACTTTCGAGTTGGATTTCCGGTTTTACTTGTACGGGACGGTCGTGGTTGACGTCTAGGGCGGCCGGTGGAATGGGATACCTGTATCAAACCACTACCTGTGAGCTCCGGATCTGGAAGAACACGCAGACGTTTTGAATCTGGTTTAGAGGTGGCTGGTCCATCACTTTCGTCATCAGAGACTTGGTTGTATCTTCGTTTAGCTGTTTAGTTAGCATATAAAAAACTGAGTTGGATGACAGTAATCAATATCAATAAAATGAACTTAACACAAAATAACCACAACATGAATTATAGTTAATCCAAATAAAAAGAAACAGTGTATTAATCATAAACTTTAAACCTTTGGGGTATAATTTTTTTTAAATCTAGAGACCAACTAACCAACCTGGTGCTGATTTGGGTTTTTTGGTAGGCTGTGAGAGACCATTCATGTCGCAGAAGGCCTTCGGAAAGACCTCCCACATAGAACTAAGTCTCTCCGTAGCGTAGACCGGTTGTGGCAGCTCAAAGTTCATCGTTTCATCAGATTTCCTATAGAGTTTTCTTGGCTTACCAGTCGACGGCGAGAGTATCCTGGGCATAGAGTATGATAAAAATATACTTGTAATTCAAGTTACATCGAAAATACTAAATTAAACGATATAAAAATTTTATAAATAATTTATTATTAAATGGGGTATCCATTAAACGATTTATTTGTCTGACTAGTTCGTATTTTAGGGATAAGAAATGTATAGTCAACACTATTAATAAAATAACACTGGTCAGTTATTATAAGGTATTTTGCAGGAGTCCCTAAAAGATAGTATACATAATAAAATAAGTATTGCCGTGTTTATGTTCTTCAGTATATTATTCCAATCTGTGTTTTTACTAACGTTTATGAAACAAGATTAGTCCTTAACGCGAGAATGCTCTCGTGTATGTAATGCTGTTATTATTAAATAACACAATAATTACTCAATAAGAAATAAACCAAGTAAAACTAAATAAAGTATGCACAAAAATTTTGCAATCATGACGATGATTTTGAATAATTACAATATATTATAATGACAATTACGCAAAAAAATAAAGTAACGGATTCTCAGAGAATTTAGATTTTTGGAATGAATGATTTTGACTGCAATTTTTGAATTTGCACAAACAGAACCACTAACTAAACACATACTTTGTGAAAATGTCGATTGCACATAATATAATATGTCCCTTTCGGTATTTTTTGGAAGATTTTTCAAATTTAAAATCTCGACTGTCCGTTTGATTCTGGAGCTTTCTTTGCAGCCACCTTCAATTTTTGAAAATATTCATAAAAACGCTGACACTGATAAAAACGTTAGAAAAACTAACGCACAACAATTAACACACACTTTTAAAAAGCAAATAAATGACGTTGTGGCAGCAAGAAGTTGATAGAGGTCCCAATGAAAAGCAGAAGTAAAATTACTATTATTGGTAATAAACAAATAAATTGAATTCCTATACCAGATATGAAGTAGCAACACTGAGTTTTTCTACAAATAAGGAGGTGAATAAGATTACAATATTTTTAATGATTTGGACAGAAATACACTCTTTATAATTATAGTAAACCTCATTTTTAAGCCGGATTGCTAGGGTCTGCAAAACGATACTAATTTGCTATATGTATATTATGCTCCACTATTTTGCTATTGATCGTATACTATCTATGTATCTATTGATATACGATATTATTGTACTCGTTTAATCGATAAATATAGTGAACGAATATTTTAACAAACACTGAGTACAATATTACACAGCTATGATGCAGATCGCGGAGGAGGTAAATCAATTTATATCAGACTGAAATTATCCGAGTTAAATGACATAACATATGACCGGGTTTAGGAAATTAAGAGAATTAAGCAAAAATACAAGATAAACGAATCCGACTTTTACGAGATATTTTAGTTTGCAACAAAGATCACCAAAAAATGTATCTGATATAAGCAGAAATTCAACCATACATGGACGAGGTCGACTGTACCAGACTTAAAAATTCATTGAATAATTAATAAAAGGAATCAATATAGTTTTCCCACTATAGAGTATAATATATCCAAAAAATCAGTAATTAAAAGTGATATAATTAAATCAAATATACTGAACTAAATATTTATTATATATTGAACTACAAATATAGCTTCATGAAAATTTTGAAAAATAGTTGCAATACAGTAAACTACTAGTAATTTAAAAAAAATATGCAATCACATACTCTTTAACTTTAAGCAATGTTATAGCATTTGTTGGGATATTTTTGGGTTTCTTACAAATGAGTATTTTAAAGTAGCCTGCTCTATATTATAATATTGTTAAACAGTAGTAAACAACCTTTACTATGCCGAAGAAAAACTTCCTGAATAAATTACATGTTAATTAATATGAAACAATAGTGCACCAATGAACAAATATAATAAACATACAGTTAACACCATATAATTAATAACGAAATAAGATATAATACTAAGTAGAACACATACATTTCGGGATTATTTTCTTCATCTGAAGAACTTGGCGATACTGTAAAAAAAATTAATAAAGTTGTAACTTTGAAAACATTGATTGATAACTTGAATTAAATATTTCACTAAAACATTTAAATCTTAAAATATGAAATAACATTAAGATGTACACTACAAGTAGTTTCATTAAAATATGTATTTAATCGTTTTTGACAAAGCTTTAGAGGGAATTGTTTTGTGTCAGTCAAATAAATGTAAACCTTTAGATTAGAAGTTAAATAAACAAGTCTGAACCTGTTTTATAGAATGGCAGTAAGAAAGCAAAACTAAAAGAATACAATCTGCCAACTCTAGTGTATTTAACTCTATCCATTATAATCCAGTGACACTATAGCTATAATCAACATAGAAATATCAATTAACTTCAGAAACATCAATGGTTAAGAACGCTGAACTGATTATGTAATCATTTCACGGTCATTATAAGTTGACCTCATTTATTAGTTGTAATATCTAATAATACATAATATCTAGTCCTACAGAAATAGATAGTTAGCTCCCAGCAAAGCGTGTCTGTGCCCTTTGGCTATTTATATAGGATACCTAAAAATGGGGTAGTTTTTCCAAGTCTCTAACTCTAAATGTATTTAATCTATAATAACGAAACCCGCAATGTTTAAATGCCCCATATACACTAAAATGTTACAAAATTTATTTTAAATCTGACAAAGAATTAAAAAGCGTGAAAGTTTGAAACGACATGACTAACGGAAGTTTTATAAATAATGAAAAACATAAATTGAAACAAGGAAATTATGTTAAGCTTTAAACCCCAGGTTTGAACTAACCGACTTTTGATGATTTATCTTGATGATAGTCCAGGATGTTTATTAATAGATAATGTTGCAAAAATTGAAAAAATCGAAAAACATTTTTTAAAGAAAAAAAATTAATATTTTTTTTTTTTAATTAAATATATATATATATATTTTTTCATTTAAAAATTAAAAAAAAAATTCTTCAAATCATTCAAAATTTTGATGTGGATTTATGTTTCATTTGTTATAATTTTATCTAGCTGATTATAGCATAATTTAAGCCATTCAGTGATTTACATTTATATAATAGCCATTTTTGTAAATTTTGAAAAATGGTAAATTTGGGGTGATGGGGATGGAACCGATCTCATGATCGTCCCCAAGAATCTTTGAAAGTAAATTTTGCTCTAAAAGTAGTAAAACTTTATTATAAGTAAAGTCACGAGAGCTTACTATTGTCAAATTGTTCAATAAAAATGCAAGCAAAAATTGCAGAGGGTGGGGGTGGGGCGAATCGCCCTCCCGGTATGGATAGGGTTAAGCAAGACGAATACAAAAATAACTAAAATACACAATACTAGTTTTTTTTAAACTTTTAAATTTTAAATTCCAAAGAAATCTCGAATAAAAATAATAAATAACTACTAACAAATTGTATAGGAGAAAATATGCCTAAACAGAAAAGAAATTAGACTCAATACGTTGATTCTATAAAATCTACTTTTTAGTTTGGAATGAGATGACGAATACGTCTTGAAAAGCAAAAAGATTTACTCACTCAAAGGTTTGTTAGCTTTCATCTTTTCCCGGAAGATGCGCATCCCAGGAGGAGTCACAAAGGGTGTTATTAACGGAAGCGGACTCCGCTTTGGGCTACTCAATAGTGCTTTATGTGCTATTGGATTTGCAATAGATTTTCGCTTTTTAATCGGGGTTCCTGGAGAGGGATTCTCACGGGGTTCCATGAAACGAAACCCGAAACGGACATTATCGCTAAAGGGTTCTTTAACTCGAAATAAGCGTTCAGCAACACGCTCCTGCAAATAATTGTGACAATCTAAGGTATCTTTACTGAACAGTTTTTCACAATAATCTCACCTTAAACTCAACACATGTCTTTATCCATCCGACTGAGACAATGAAGGCATTGTACCGAATTGCAGAATCCCATGTCTTTTTACGGCCATACCTGAAAATTACATGAGTCACATCGGAGGTCATCTTATCAAGGACACGAGCCCCAAGTTCCTCAACCTCCTTGCCGATAGCACGACTTCTGTCCTCGTGTTCAGCAAGAACTTCCACAAAAGCAACTACTCCTGTGATTGTAAAGTAAATAATAATATTTTATCATTAGAATAAACAATGCTTATGTGACTAAAAATTGAAATTGAAGTTATTCATTTCATAAGGAATAAGCTTCAATGTGGAAATTCCACCTATAGAAATAATATTTAAAAAGTAAACCTTATGTTCTAAAAACAAAATGTTATCCAGAAAATTTAATCAAAATACACAAAAATGAATGTTTGACATATTTACGATAATTGTTAAAGGAATATAAAATGATATGTACAAACCTGAGAGAAGATTACCCAATGCATTTTCTGATTCTAAAACTTCCATGTTGACTAAAAGAAGAATTACAAAATAATCGTGATATTGTTTAAGTATAGTAATTTGACTTGAGACATACAATATTTAAAAAATAAATGTATTAATTTCTTTAAAAAATCTCACTTATGTATTTTTTAAATAATATATTGATCATGTCTTATGAAACACATGATTACATTTAGAGGTAACTAATAATCAACATATTAATGTAAAGTTTGAGGCGATTTTAGAACCAAAGACAATTTTACTGTGCACAAATAATATTTGTTACAATAATATTAATATTCTAATAATTATTACTTTTAATGTTAGTATAAAATTGTTCCATAATAGTATAATGACACATTAAACCAAAGAAATATCATGGGCTTTATCAGTAATCAGAGTATATTAAATGTTAATTGAATAATAAGAGAAGAAAAAAATAGTATTAGTCTCAGTCAATTGAATATTAAATGAACAATAACATATAAATATCTGTAAAACAAACAAATATTATGGCTTGCATTTAATTTTTAAAAGTAACAAATAAACAAGACATAATATATTATTTATAAGTCAACAATGTTAAAAAATACAATCTACTAAAATGATGCAGTTTCATGTTCTTCCATCTGCAACATTGAATCAACATTCATGTTCTGTAGTTGGGTTTAAAAAAAGGTGTCATGAGAAAGGTCTGCAGTGCATAACCACTATCACCCAATAGATAACCATCATTGCCATGGTACCCTTTCCAACACACATACATTTCACATTCTCAGCAAGTCTTTGGATTGGTATTAGTGTTCCATCAACAGCACCAAGAATACAGGGAAATTAGAAATTTCAAAAAAAAATTGTTGCAGATCTTTTTTTTCATTTCTTGGAAAATACACTTTATTGTGTAACACTGCAACTATAGTAGCTCTGACAGAACACACCACTCGACTCACACTAAATAAACTAACACCAAAAAGTTAACCAAGTGAGTGGTAATTGAGGACAGTTGCAAAGAACTTCATTGTATATTAACAGTTAAATTGATGGCACAATATTGCTCTATAGCAAAATGTTTGATGTTGAAGATAATAGGATTACATAATTGTAAAAAAATGTGTTCTCTTTTTAGTCTTTATCCAAAATAATAATGAAACAACTAATTAACAATGCATTCTATTTTTATAACTTCTATTTTTAAGAAACTGGAGCTTTTACTTCCTAAATTATTGCCAATGAGTGAGCTGCAATTTTATTGGTAAATAGCCATTGTTAACAGCATCACATACTGTCAATGACTAACTCATGGGCAACTGGTTGCCTTTTGTAGCAATCACATTCATGAAACATGTGGTTGCTAAAGTCAGGGTTTGTACAGGCTTCTAATAAAAAAATTGAAAGACTTTTAACCATTTGTACCCGGGTGGCAAGACAGTCTTGCCATGAGAAAATGTTCACCCTGCTGCGGGGTGGCAAGACTGTCTTGCCATGACAATTGTACTAGTTTTATGGAGTTCTAAAAATAAATTCTAGCTAAATCAACGAGGATATGTTTAACTAACCCAGTGCTGAGTGTAA
>JAUZNC010058223.1:0-11631 GCA_034780395.1 Vannuccia rotundouncinata | reverse complement strand
TAGTACATACCATTCATTATTCAGATTATTTTTATATGTTAAAATTTACACTAATCATTGATCAGGTTCTTTTTGAATTAACAGTGATTGAATCTGGTCCAAGAATAATGATGCCTTTGGAACAGTTTACTCCAACACATTTTGATAGTAAGAATTCTGTTTTCTTAGAATTATGAATATAACATGTTAACTAATTTTAAAATTTTGAATTCTCAGACAGCACTTCAATTTCAACTACACCAAATATCTTTAACCTATACCAATGCAACCAATTTTTATGAAAGTTTATTCAGTGCTATTTGAGTGTCAAGTACTCTAATGATAATATTTTCCAAAGTTTGGCCGGTTTAATTAAATCGAATTTGAAAACGCTTTAAAAAAATCTTTTTTTATTCTCAAAATTCGAATTTTTAAAAAGTAATTTTGATAATTAGTTTTAGTCAATAAGATTTTTCAAAATCAAATATACTATTTATATTACCTTAATTGCAGTATGGAACAATTTTTATTATATTTTGTACATCTTTGATATTTATATATATTTTGAACATCCTTCGTTTGATATTGTTTTAGATGAACTCTTGTTCCCCCCTGCTTCTGAATGTAAGTTAGAAATGTCTAAATTTAAAAAACTTTACACATTTTTAATTTAGTTTAATACATTTTCAATGCGGCGAAAATGTTGTATTACACTTATAAATACTACAGTTATATTTGAAAATGAACATGATTTGTTTATAAACTAATTTAAATTTTAACGGTTTATGTCATATAATTCATTCATATCTAAAATATTTTCAGTTAAGATTTCAGTTAAAATGTAAAATATTACTTGTAAGTAGCAGATTATATAATACCTGAATTTTAAACCAAAAGTTTTAACAAGCCTTTACAAAATTCTATACTTAATTACTCTGCCATCATAAAAATAGCTAACTGCACAATGCTTATTCTGGCATAAATTATATATTTACTTCAGTCATGTCCGAACAAGAAGGCAAAGAATTGAAGGGTTCCAGCATGATGCCCACTCCCGTGTCTATGAGCGATCGTTGGGGTCATTGGACCTTCCGTCCCTGGTCATACTACGAATCGCTAGAAGAGGTGAATAAACGATGGTTGAACATACTCCACGGACACGATGGTCTAGACAGTGATCCCGTAATTCTGCCACTGGTTCTCTATGGTGCTGCAGTGGGTCTTGCTTTTAATTCTTGCATGGAAGGGGAGGTCGTCCTTCGGTTAATTCTGTACGATTGTCCCTACAATAAATTTGTTTTGCACTCACTGCTCAAGGGACAGATTATCGTGTCGTTATACGGGGAAGAACACCGTTCTATGTTCAGTATTCCAAGTCGAGGGGAGGCCTTTAAAGTTCTTTCTTTGAAGAGTTCAGCTTGGCCCAGGGATGTATTTCCAGAAATTCGATTCCGATTTTTACCTCAGACGTATGGCGACATTTGAGACCTGCCTTACTAACAATTTACAGCAATACTATTTGTTCATAACACTGTTAACGATTGATAATTGGAACATCAATTAGTAAAAATACAACTTAATTTTACGTATTTAATATCTTTATTAAATGTAATTTTATATATTTCATGATCTTGATACAACACAATTTTATTAATCCTTTCTGAAAACACTGTACATTTTTTCTATTCAAAATTATTCAAAATACCTTGATATCTTCCGTTTATGTAAAATCGTTGAGGAAATTTTTCTGTTTATTTTATTTTTATATTTATGTTATTTTTAACATTTCAAGTTTAATAAAGATCTTGCCAAACATTTAATAAAGAATAATTTTATTTTTATATCTATTTTATGTGTGATATATTACTAAATATTGCAAATATTTATATAAAAACTGTACACTTTATTTTTTCTGATACATTACCCATATCGGATATATTTTCATGTTTTTTTTATTGCCTTTTGATTGATTTCCTCATATATATTGTTTATAGGTACATAAATCTATAAATCAATTTTAATATGCAGATCTGTATTCAATATATCTCCATCATTACCGTTATATTGATAAAATTGTAATATGTTTTAAAATAAGTATAATGGAAAAATAAATAATTGCTTGTCCGCACTAATTATTAAATTGGCAATAAAAATTAATGCTTTCGAATTTTACATTAGTTTTTATCGTTATATCTACACAGTGTTTTATTTTACTTTCCGTATTTCATCTTTATATTTTATATATTACTCATGTTTTAAAAAAATTATTAAAAACGCAATTAATTCTAGACTTCATTATCTATGATAAATACTCAATGCTTTTTAAATACATAATTAAATTATAAAAAAATAAAATTTAGATATTAAAATTTTTTCTTGAATTCTACCTAGATATATAAAACTATACATTTAACACGATTCCCTTATACATCCGAACAGTAACCCTTTACGAAATTTAGTTTTGAGTAATTTTATGTGTGCATATATGTATTAAAAAGTATTTACTGATTGATAATATAAACAAAATTCATTTTTCGAATTTAACAAAGTAATGTTGAAGCAGTTTAATTCTTATAAGAATGTTCCAAAAGTTCCTACGACATAGAGAAATTAGTTTTTTTAATTAACAATTATAGTCAAAAGAATGAACTCATAAAATTGAAACTAGGCAATCAGAGTTTACTAAAATGTTTAAACGGTATATGTAGTAAAATAGTCTTTCAAATAAAGTATCGAAGGGGTCGACCTGCAGCTCTCTCTTGTACGGCTGTCAGGGATTCGATAACATGTGTAGGGAACCTTCTACTGTAATGATTTCTTTTAGATGAGCTTTATTTATCGCTTTCTGAGCAACTATGTTTGGTTTCAAGATCTCTCAATGTGGGGCCCATTGGTCTGGACATTTTCTGGCGTGAATTCTCTTGTTTTCATTGCAGTGTTAGCAGGAGTTATATGAGATATCATGAGATATTTAGCTTCTAAAGCTGTAATGTAGCTTTCCACAGAGACCCCACCGTTGAAGAAAAACAGGCCAATGAGATGCATAGTGACATTGCTGAACACACCATAACTTTTGCAGATCTTGTTATATTCCGTATACGCATCTCGGTGATAAATTTATAAGATGAAGTATAAGATTTTTGCAGATTCTTATTGTTATATATAAGATTAGATTGAAGTACCTATACAAATTTTGATGAAAAAAATATTTTTAAATATTTTAGTACCGTTTTATTTTCTGCAAATATTGATAAATTTATTCAAAAGTTTATGGGTCAAACTAACAAATGTATTTTAAATTGTTTAGTAGCGAAAAAAATAAAATTATATACAAAATTATATATAAAATTACATCTTATAAATTATTTTTTATATGCATTGAATAAAAAGTTATCTTTTCACTACAATCCATCTATGGAAAAGTTCTACTTTTCCGTAAAACTTTTATTGTTGTAAGTATTCAAATAACCATCTACTATGAGTATATACCCTGATAATATAGGTACATAAAAAAACTTCGTTTCTTCATTGGAAAAGCGCATTTCTATACTCGGAACTATATTAAAACTAGATGGAATCGCTCTCTCGTATTAATAGATATCCTCAATTTCAGGAAAATAGTCATTATAACAAAATAATAATTAAATATCAATAATAATAAATTTAAATATTATAAAGTCATTGCACAACAAGAACGCAAGGTAATTTTTTATTAATTTTTGTTTGGTTAAGCTTTGACGCAATTACCAATAATTGAAAAGTAGGTATTCCAGTAAATGCGACTCATAATAAAAGATTCTGAATGTATTTTAAAAATATAAACTTTAATATTTTTATTAGACACCATGTGATATGAAATGAGCCATTTAAAGTTACAAACCATAACTAGCTGTGAAGTTAAAATTATACCAATATGCTAAAATAGGAGAGTTATATTGTATTATATACTAGGATAATTACAATGTAATGCTATAGTAGGAGATGAAAGTCATACGATGTATTACATCAAGTTAACAATAACAGTTAGCATATATACAAAGTTAATACAAAACAGAAATAAAAGGTTACATAACTATTTAGCACACCATCTAAACTTTCAAAAGTTAAAGCATTTTCTGTGAAGACCTTTTCGAATAATTTTATTGTGATTTGTATGACATACATTATAATGATTGATACTGTGTCCCGTCAGATAACTGAATAAATGCTAATGATCCAAATAGTTGTGGCTAAGTTATGGTGGACAGACGACTTATTTCAACCAAATATTTTAAAAATTATAGCAATCAATAAAAATTATAATTCAATTATATTAATAGGTAATATTTATCAATTTCAAAGATCGAAAACATTTTAGATTTAAATAAAACATTAAATTAATTATTAAATGGTTTCCATAGTTTTCCATTAGAAGTGTACTCAACAGACATATTAATACTTATCCCGATTTTCGATGGTTTATGAATGTGAAATGACGCGATAGTGTTTTCTATGTCATGGCATTATTTATAGCGTGTCTGCATTTTTGATCTTGTGTTTAACTCAACAAATTACCATATCTCTGAAAAACGAAAACAATGCGACAGATGCTTAAAAATCCGACATATCCGAATCCCAGCCTCCAGCTTCAATTTCTTGATTTTCAAAGTTCACCTCTACTTCATACTCAAAGTCATTATCACCAGGTTTTTTCTGGTTCTTTTGAAAGGTTTCTTCCATCACTGCTTTCTTCCTGGAAAATTCAGAGCAATGCAGGTTAATATCTTAGACCAGTGAATGTTTAACAATTATGACATGAAAAGAAAAGCTTCAAACCTCTTTAATGTTTCATCATCAACTAGATTTAGATCTTCGTTGGAATCAATATTTTCCACCTTTTTGTTATTCTCTAAGCTATCTTGGAGGGATATTCCGGCCAAATGATCCCTAAGAATCGTCAACAAACGTGCCATTTGAGCTTCTGAGATCAGCCGAAGAAATGGTCCGTTTTTGGAGTCCTTTCGAAGATCTCCTGACACTTGTGTTATCGATGATGTGGAAGTCAAGTTGCGCACGAGAATGGTTCGTTTGCGAGATTCTCCCTCCTCCGAACGGTAGAGTAGAACGAGTGCCAGTGGCTCGAATGTAAGACCGCATTTTCGAAGTTCAATGCCCTCCATTCTGTGAGAAAGAAACCAAAATACAAAACGGGTAGTATAACATTACAACTATATAACAATAAGTTGCGATCAATGGCTTGCATTATTATTAAGATTTGGATTCAGGAAAAATATTGAAACAGATAAAAAATTATATTTTGTGAATATATTTAATAAACAAAAATATTTATAAATTTTTTTATTACATGTAAAGATTTGTAACAATATGACACTGAAATGTTTTTTAAACTTTAAGTGAATAAAAATATCCAAAAAACTAAATATTTATATACTACTTATGGTGGTACTATAAATTATCATTGTGTACAATAATTGTAGAAAAATTGTTCAATATTTACAATGAAGGTCAATTATAAAAGTGTATAAATATTTGGGATATTTTTACACAATCTGTAGGTATATCAATCTTATTTACCTATGTGTTTATATTTTAATAAAAATATTTACATTAATTTAAAATATTATAATTAGTGAAATATTGTTACATTTTGTAACCTTATGTATACTATAAGTTAATGGGATCTAACTGTATAAAATTATTTTTGTATATTATAATAGTACCTATATATAATAATTTCAGTTAAACTTATAGTTAAATATAGTTAAACTTATGTTTAAAAATAAATTAAAACATTTGTTTGTATATAGCAACTCATTTGGATATATGGATTGACATTCAAATAAATTTAATGATTGTTAAAATTATATAAAAATACAGGACTTTTAAAAATCGTTATTGCATTGTTAAAATAAAATTTTATTGTTATATTTCTGTTTTTAAATGCCTTTAAGCTCTTATTGAGAGGGTTCAGGAATCTAAAAATATGTGTTTAAACATCAATATAGTTAATAAAAAAACAATTTATATTAAATAAATGAAATATTAATAATATATTTCACTTCTCACATAATATTTACATGTAACAATTTGAATGTTATAATTATATTATATTTTATTGACAATCATTCCTTTTAAAAACATTTATAAATTTTAATCAGAAATCTGAAACAAAATATATAGGAACAAGTTTCATTTTATCAAAATCTTTCTCAAGCAATATTACAATTTATTGAGAATCATTCATACTATATATAACTAATTGTTGGACTTTGCCATTGTGATTTTTAAAATATGGATTCTCTACATTTTAGAAATCTGTGGTTAGTAGATATTTTTATTTAATCCACTTTCTTAGGAATTCCCAATCTACCTAACAATTTGTTACTTATGTGTACCATTTGCTCATAAAAATAAAAATAGCAAGTAGTGATCTAAGTAGCACTACCCAGAAGGCTATTTAACAGCATTTCAATTTACCTGCCCTTGAAGAATATATAAATAGAATAAAACAGTATTTTTAATTGAATGATTTTAATTATTAAATATATCAAACTAAATCCAATCATTAAATAGAATTGATTTATTATCAGAAATATTATTTAAATTATTAGATGTAACTTTCTTATTATAATTTAAAATAAAGAAGTCATCTATAAAGTATATATGCTTTGGAGGAGGGAGGGAGGGTAAATTTAAAAGCATACATGGGCATACAGAGAAGAAGGCATTTATATTTATTTATACAGTAGGTATATTCCATTGATAAACTTATAGCTCAATCATCAGAGTGTTTTAATTAAATTGTAATAATATCTTAATAATATGTAAAAATTCTGCATCTCAAAACAATAACTATTTATCATTTAATAAAATTTTGTATGAATATGTATCAGGTATAAAATTTCTTTCATAGTTTAAATATTATAATTAAAAATTATTTGTGTTCACATCAAATGTTTTATTGATTAATTTTTTTCAAAAGTACATATGTGAGGGAGGGACGAAAGTGTACAGAAGCAAACAGAAGTGTACATCAAAGCATACAAAAACATACAAGAGGGAGGGGTAAGAAATGGTCAAATCAAGGCATCTGTACTTTATGAATGGCCCTAAATATAGTTTTTTATTTATTTACAAATATGTATAAATCCTACAAACTTTCAAAATTAATAGTGAAAAAATATATTTATAAAGTAAAATATATCTGACTATAGTTTAAATATATTTATATTTAATAATTTCCTTATATTTCAAAACTTTTTTCTATTATATTTCAATGAAAATTTGGTTTGTAATTCTCTTAGAAAATCATCAGAATTCATTTTGAAATATAATAAAATTAATAAACATAATTATATTTGCAATAAAACATATTTTTATTTTACAGATGTTAAAGATTCAATGAAGACCTAAAGATTCAAGGCTGCATTTTATATATATTAAAAAGGATATATAGCACATATATTATATACTCAATGTCATTTTTATTAGTTAAATTGGTGTAATATTGATACATATCCAGCATTAGATATAAATTTAGTACTATAAAGAAAATGTTTCTAGATTAATTATAAGCATAAAAGCAATTATTATATATAATTAATTAATAATAATAAATAAGTAATTATAAGTCAATTAAAATTGTCCTTATATTTTGTTATAACATACATTAAAATAACCATATCTATATAACCTTTGCTAGAGATACTGCATGTATATGAATAGCTAACTAGATATTAGCATATACAGGGTGTCCAGGGGCAGATACAGTTTTTTGGCCAGGGGGGTCTAGATTTTGTGCCCCCCCATTACCTGATTTTATGGTGAGTGGCCTGCAGAGTGAGCCTATACAATCCGAGCTTGTGAGGAATTTTTTTGTTTTTTAGACCTTAGAATGCATTTCTTGGCATAATTTTGGGGTATTTTGTGGCCCCAAATTGGTGGGTGTCAGGGGGTCCTGCCCAGAAAAATTTAAAAAATAGGATAGTTTTATTATAAATTTAGTTTTAATTTTCCTTATTTTTGACTCTTATGATGGGTAACTTTGAATTGGGTTACATAACAGAGGCTAAAAGCCCGTGGCTATTTATTCTCAAATCATAGATCAGTGACTCTAAATTTGGTTAATTTGGGCCATTAATTTTGGATCATCCTATTAACTATGAGTGCATTTTTATCAACTAAATTACTAAAAAAAATGTACATTAAATACAAGTGTATATTACAAATACTAAATACAAATGGCAACAGAATTCAAAGTGACAAATAATAATTAGTCAAATAAAATTGACTGGCAGAAAATGCACCTTGTAAATTTTTGTACAATAGTGGCACTTTCCAAATTTGCTGTCTCCGAATAATGTACAGCCATCATAGTTAAGCCAGCAAACCTTTCTTCAGCGTACATACCCACATACATTATATATAGGTATATATTTTAACCCTATCATACCCAGGCTAAAAGAGGCACTCAAAAACTGGGGAGGGGCAAATCGGCCCACACCCTATATTTTATCCCACAGTTTAACTATTACCTTGAAATTTGGTATGTAGGTAAAATAGGTTATATAGAATGTGTATGCATACTAATAGTAATGTATTTATCATGGTTTGATGACAGACAAGCAAGGATGCACCCTAAATACAATACATACTTAGAATAGCAAAAGTGACAATTCAGGAGCAATACTAAACTAGCTTATTGTAGTTGTGCCAAGTGTGCCAGAGGGCTTTGTATATGGTACACATGTAGGGAAGGTGCCTGAATTATATGTAATGTGTGCCTATCTAACAGACTCTTATTTTGCACATACATATATATATAATTCATTATTTATATATGTATATGAATATTATGAATAAAAAGAAAATGAATAAAATTTTAAAAATGGTTTTAAAAGTTGCAAAACATACTATTAGGAAAAGTCAGGAAACACCAGGTCTGTGTGTTTTACATTTTAAAAATTTGATAAAAAATGAAACACCATAAGCCAAATTGGCCCCCCTCCCGAGTAAGATAGGGTAAAAAGTATTTATGCATATTTATGCACAGCGGCAAAATTTTTTTAAATAACCATCCCATAAGCCATAATATGGTATATAAAAAAATGTTGCTACTGAAAAAAAGAATCTGATACTGGTGTCCCATAAGTAATGCTTCATTTGAAAAATAAAATGAATTGTAAATATATTGTTTTATTTTATATGTAGGTATAATCCATGATATTTTATTATGATATATTAAAACATAAATTAGTTAAATAAGATTAGAAAATGAATAATGACACAGTGAATAAAGACTCATACTTGGCAATGCTAAAAAGATTTTTTTAGCCCATTATTGATGAACTTCCTTTAAATCAATGCATAAAGTTGTGGTTTCAGTATGATGGAGTACCAGCCACTTTGCAGCTTCTGCATTTTGAATATTTTGATTCCAAATTTCAAAATCAATGCATAGAGCATATAGGCACTGCAGAATGGCTATCAAGGTTGCCAAATATGAATCCCCTGGACTATTTTCTTTAGGGCCACTTGAAATCATGCATTTATAATACAAGACCAAGATTGCTTGATGATTTGAGACAAAGAATAATCGCATAATTGCTCATTTTCTAATCTTATTTAACTAATTTACATTTTAATACATCAAAATAAAATATCATAGATTATACCTACATATAAAATGGAACAGAATATTTGCAATTCATTTATATATTCTTTTTCTAATGGGACGTTACTTATGGGACACACTGTACAATTGCCAATCCACTTCAAAAATGATATTGTATTTTAAAAATTTATTTTAAGTGAAACTATATATAAAACACAAAAATATATAGTTACAATGACAGTAATCATATTCTCGGATTAAAATTATACTAATATGCGTGTATCATAATATTTTTCAAAAAGAATTTTTAGGTTACCTGATTGTTACATAGGAAAATTTATAAAATTAAATAGTCCGCCGTAACATTGATTATAGTTTCTATGTATTTAATATCGGAAAACAAATAAGAAGAAATATATAACCATAACAATAAAATAGTATTCAATACTATCCAATACTTATGCATATTAATATTTTAATTTCTAAATAAAGTAAAGTATGCTATATATAATAATTTTTTCAAATTTATAGATTTTTCGAAATTATTGTTTTGGCAAAATTTTTTTTTTTGGGGCTGTTAAAAAATGACTTCAAACAAATTTGGGCCATGTTTTACCCCCTCCTCGCTCATATCACGCACATTCACAAATTTTAAAACCCCTTTCAGAAAAGACGTCACGTTAAGTTGTACTCCCTTCCTTTCCTTGCACTCAGAGAAAATAATTTACAGCGTTTCATTAATCTAACTAAAATATATGCGTAATATAACGTATTATATATATAAAAATAGAGTAAAGATAATACAACAGAATTATCTTTATCTATGCGGCTTTTACAGAAATGTTTTTTGACGTCACAATTTTGTAAACACCCTCTACCCCTCCATCACGCTTTGTCATAGATTTATCAACCACCCCTCCCCTAATCAGCGTGGCGTCATTTTTGTACAGCCCCTATTTACTGCATCATGATATATTAGGGAAGTAAATATTTTTCTACCTCATTTTAAATTGCGGATTTGTAAACAAAAATTGTAAAGAAGAAAGTGATCTTTCTTTTGCCTTTTCAATCAGATTTGCAGTCTAGATATTGTACATTAGATTAATTTTATTTTCACTCCAGATATTAATGACATTTATGTTTAGTATATATGTAGGAAGTTGTTTTCTAAAACTAGGAACGTAAAGATAAGTAAATACGATTTGGTACTCATTATAGATATATGTTTACTTATGAATAAAATTTTTAAATAGTTGCCCTGTCTGTATATACAAGTTCTAAATTTTTTTAGTACACCAATATAGAATTGTTGCACCTATAATATATGTTTTTGGGTCCTGCATTGGCAAATTGGGCCATAAATTATATTTGGACCCAATATTTAACTTTTGAAATAATTTGAATAAGTAATTGATTATATTAAGTGGTTCAAAAGGCCATTTAATGTCAATAGTACTATACCAATTATTTTCAATTTATTGTGTAACTTATATACAAAACCATTTTACCCAGTGCAGCGACCACTCCAGAAAATAATTTCTGGGATTCTATCATAATAACCTCTAACTTGGATTAATATTGATGCCAAAGTTTGATCAGAATTATGCGATGTTCTGTGATATATGAATTTTGGGATTCTGCTGCTTATAGATGCGCACAGCAATCCCATGCAAAAATATATTTAGAGACAAAACCATAGCTACTAACAAAACTATATAGACTTACCACCTTCTTTATACAGCCAGGAAAAATAGACTGCCGGTTAAATAATTGATTTGTCGACAATAATTATTGATTTTCTGCATTAATTTTGGAATATACACTATAATAAACAGGTCGCTTAAGCGCTATAATAACGATTATCGTTACCGGTCGGAAAAAACACCATTTTGCATGAATTGATTCCTTATAGGTCTTATATAATAATATTACCTTAGTTTCATTTTTATTTTTTTCTGCGAAAATACGAAAATTCAAAATGGCAGCTATAAAAATTAGAAAAAGGGATTTTATGAGAAAAGAAAACAATTTAGAGCATT
>JAUZNC010058222.1:0-11633 GCA_034780395.1 Vannuccia rotundouncinata | reverse complement strand
CATTTCCCATTGATCGGCATCGTTTCCGAGATCAATAGGTGTATGCAGTTGAGTCATATATTCTGAGGGCGTATTAGCCTTGCTAAAAACTATCTGATTAACATTACTAGGGAGAATAATATGAAATCATTTGGTAATAGACATCTAAAATAAGTCGACTATAATATTGATGTATTTAAACCTAGTTGTAAACCTTTTAAATACACATATAGTAGTAAACGGTCCTTGAATAAACTGTCTATTGAAAATCCAACCTCGATGACAATGTTTATTCATCCAGAGTTGTAGGCAGGGTGTAGTCGGTTCCCCAAAAAAGTCAAACACTTCTCCACGATTATTATCGAGAATGACTACGGCAATCCGGTCGTCTCGGGTAGGTTATAGGTGTCTATATTGACTATGAATTCAAGTTGATCTATTTTTAGGATATGATGGGATCTGAATCATAGGATATACTGAAAGAAAAAATTATTACGAAAATTTTGGTTATTTATTGATAATAAGGCCGAGTTTCTGACTAGTTAGCATTTCAACCCTTGTAGTCGACGAGAACGTCACGCTTACGTTCTTACTTTTCCATCAAATATCGCCATGATTATTACATTTATAGTGGTTGCAAGTAAACCATCAAATTTGAGCTCTAATCGAAGATTTCCCTCCTAATAGGGCTGAGCATGTTCCGTCAGAAAGAGATCAGAGTTCAAATTGAAACCGTAGAGGTTATAACCACCTGCAGCATATTCCTCAAGTGTAATGCCAAAATCCTCATTGCGATTAAAGAGCTCGAGACTTTGTAGGAGAGTCATGTATGCACGAGTGCACATTCCAGTTGCATAGTTGGGAGTCAGCGATCTAAAAGGTAGACTTTTACCATCCTTATAAAGAGCCATATATGATTCAGATTATAATGTTGAAAGTTATAGGGATTGGTTGTAACATTACCATTATAAGCTTTATTATCAACCATTTCTACAATAATCAACTTGGGCATATGTCCTCGAAACAGACCTTCCTTGTTATGATTCATACTTCCCTGTGGGATGGTATAGGTAAGCATTTCAGTATGTTGTACGGGATATATGGCATTATGGGTTAGAAGTTGTCTCTCATGTTCTAAAATAGTATGTAGCACCACATCGAGAATTTAAATTCGCCTACCGTCAACCATCATTTAGAAATCAGACATGGATCGAACGAGTTTAATATGAAAATTCAATTGACTGAGTAGGTATTTATTATGTGAAATCATATCGAGCCAGAAGGGTCCGCAGATTGAGTTGGTTTGTGACTTCATCCATTTTGCCAGCCGTATCCTTAGACAAATCGCTTGCAGCAAGTTAGGATCCATTTTGCAGATTGGAGAATAGAAGCATATTACTGAGTTTGGCACGGTAGGGATATATTTGCACTCCTCCCTCCAACTGTGACTCACCCATAATCAGTTTCACATAAGAGAAAATAATATTTAGAATATTATTGATGGGAGCACATGTTTTTCCTTCGGTAAAATTAGTTCCATCTGTTTTTACAACTTAACAGGTCAACTCCAAATAGGTATCATTCAGATCAATGTATTCATCAGAGGAACCTGAGATGGAAAATTCTATTGCAGCATTGTCTTGAGAGACAGAATTATGAAGATGAATATCCACCCACTGCGTACGTTCTATACCCATTTGTATCGGTCGTTGAACAAAAACACTCAACTCGGACTTGGTACCAGGACAATCAATATCTGTTAACAAAATTGTTTAGCCCATTAATGCCCAAATTTAATGCCAAAAGTAAAAATATATTAATATTTTTTTTCTTAATTTGTAGAATTGTGTACCACAAAAATAAATTTAAATCCCGGAAATGACAATTTTTAAACAAAATATATAATTTTAACAAATCATAGTCAATGAGGCTAGAAAATATCAAATATCAATATATTATAATACAAGTAATAATATTTAGTGGCATATATATATATATGCCACCGGCCGTTAATTGGTTAAGTCCAATATTCTTCGAAGAGGTAGATTTATTTGTTCTTTTTTTCTTCTTACGACTACGACCCTTTCGGTTAGAGTCGGTGGGAGCTACAATATAATGTCCAATATATTCACGACTTATGTCACCGATTTCATTCCTTGCATGCTTTCTAAGATTATGTCGAATATCTTTATGTACCAACTTTAACAGCATATTAACAACACGTTTACCAGCCTTTAGCATATGCGACATTAATTTATTACGAATAGGAATAACAAATCTTTTTTTAATGGTGCTGAAGAAACCTAAAACTTGACATCGACTACCCGCATGGACGGAAATCTACCACCTTTCATTGGCATCGGGTGTCCAACCATGCTTAGTTCTCAAAGTGAGGTTAAATTTCTTTATTTTTTATAAATGCTTTTAAAAGTTGAGTTTAACAAGAGTTTTTGCTCGATAAATGGCGCAAGTTGACCGGTATCATCGAATATTTTAATCGAGATGGAGTCAATTTACCTTTCATACAAAAGACATACTATATCGGACTATTATATAGAATGGCGATAGAGTCACCAAAGGCGCTTGTTGGGAAATGTACAGTGCGAAGTAATTATGGAACACGCGCATCACCGAAAATCATTTGCGAGCATATATCACAGTATATGTTTTGCTTTTATTATTTTTGTTAATCTGATTATATAAAATCCGAGAATGTGTGAGATATTTTTATCCAAAAGGAGTACATGTTTAA
This sequence comes from Vannuccia rotundouncinata, assembly GCA_034780395.1. Lineage (NCBI taxonomy): Eukaryota > Metazoa > Platyhelminthes > Proseriata > Coelogynoporidae > Vannuccia > Vannuccia rotundouncinata. Next base: position 8,902 of record JAUZNC010058222.1, on the reverse strand, counting down.
CATCATTTGGGAAAATTCATTTAAAGCTATTCAATGCTGCATCATATTCGAGATTTGTTTTATATTTAATCTTCAAAAATGTTTTATTAATGGCTTGTTGAAGCTCCATAAGGCTCTGATAATGACCAGGTTGAATGTTGACTTTTTCATGTTGAATAATACTTCCAGTCACGATTTTAATATTATTACCACCGTTGCCGACACAACCATTATCATCCTCAAAAGGTTTGATTATTAATTTTAACATGTTGTTTCCAAGTATACGAACGGCCGCCGGATATTCTGCTATAACACTGGATTCTGTAAATATAAAATCCCCTTTAGTTGATGGATGATTTTTCTCAATGTCAAATTTGTTGATAAGATCTTTAGTAGTAGCGATTAAAGAATTAAAACCCAGTATAATAGTCAAATGCTTGGTTATAGTGAGTTTTTGAAAAGTTTCCAACTTCTGTTAAAAAAGTGAATTATAAATAAGAGACCAGTTGTCCTTTTTAACGTCCATAGGGATTGGCATTACACTAAGCTCTGCCCTCAATGTTCTATTTTAGGCTTTGGTATTGTATCAATTGTAAGTTCTCTTATATTGAACTTGTTTTGGTGATGAGACTGTAATGCTCTTCGTACCAATAGTTTTAAGCGCTTTTACGAAAGAGATCTCAACAAGTCCCATCTCCCACACATCGGAAGTATCTGACAGTTCAGTTTGATTGCGTAGTTGGGTTAAATACTGAGACGGGGTATTTCCTTATTCTGCTTTATAGTTTACAATGCTGAGTAGGACAACATGAAAACCGGAAATAGTGGAGGGCATCTTAAACTCTCTCAATTTTGCTATATTATATTTTATCCAAGTAGGTTCCTTATAACTCCGCCAACGGACAGGCGCCTCTGTCTTCACACCTCTGCCTCATGTACGCAATATCTGATCAATTCTAGTTTATCCTTCGCGATCTCTCAGGGCCTGCAATTCCTGATTATATAGAATGAGCCTTCAATGATCTCATTATTATCCAGTGTACGTATAGAATAGGTGACTTGGCTAAACTTTGAATAACCACTATGCATGATATATTCCTCTTCAGACCAGTTGGGTTCATATCCCTTGTCAAAGATAGGATAGTCCGTTGTAGGATAGTCCAAAACATAATTGTTTACAAGTCCCTTAAAATTTACAAATATGGGACTTGTGAACATCAGGAAGGATTCGTCTATGCATCTGAAGTCAATGAAGTTTAGGCTCTTATCTTGATTCCTTATTATGCGAAGTGGACCGACCTTGATAGTGCTTATCAACGAAAGCCATTTTGGATGAATTATAGTGTTGCTGTCAGCCAATGCTTGGAGTGATGATTATGATGACGTTGAGAGAGACTGTAGACTGTTAAGACGTTGAGAGACTATAGACTGAGAGACGACTGTATCTGCACCGTAGACTGAGAGATAGACTTAATCGAAAACTGGTAAAATAAATAAGGAGACTGCTGACAAGGAGACGACCGTCGGTGAGCTCTGAAGAAATGTGAATGAAAACAACTACTTAGACAACTGCTTATATAGCTCGATACTCGATTCTCATTCGTCAAAATTTAACACGTAAAGGTGCTGAAAAATTTAACTAGCAAGGGTGCGGAACATTTAACAAGTAAGGGTGCGCAAAAATTTTACTAGTCAAGGTGGTGGGGTGTGACTTGGATATATCCCTTCCATACTACTAAAATATCTTTAAAGACTAGTGAGAAATTTGTAATTCCCAAGAAACCTTTGTAGACCGAGTTTTCCAACTTTTGAAATTGTTGACTATCAATTTTCTTAAGACGCTCGTCGTTATTTTACTGAATTTTAATTTTTCCCACCACCATTAAACAGTCTCTCAAAACTCTCATTCTGCTTTTAACACCAAGAAGTGCGTAACTGGCATGATCTTATGCACATTTTCCACTGAAAATGTTGAAATCCCGGAAAATCTATTATAACGTTCCTACCGATGATTGAAATTCACCCTAGTTACTTAACGTGCATTCTGTCAATCCTGAGACAGTCACTTGAAAGATATCATCCTTTCTATGGGTAGTTTTCATACACTAATGCATGATAATGGTTCCATCGGAACTCTCATGCAAGATTCCGGATTGAGTGAAATTCTTTAAGCAGCCTTCGGAGAGAATGCTGTGAAGCACATGATGACTGGAAAATATGTCCAATGAGATTTACGTGAACATATGTTAATTGAGAAACGCCTCAATGGAATGCTGTTCTCTGAAATAATGGCTGCAGAATCAATTGTCTGTAATATAGTCCAATCGTGTGAAAAGGATTTAACCTCTTTGACTTTAGATTTCATCACTAGATCCGACGATTTAAAGTTCAACAGGCCATAGAAAATAAAACACTAGAGTTATCCATGCGGTTCCGTACCAGTAAACTATGGGTTTCCTACTTGAGAATGATATCAACTGCAAGAGTGCTTGTCTTGGCAGATCAGATGGTCTCTTGGGAAAAACATCTTGACGCAATGACACAGACAATTTCTGGACTGGAATTGGCTGTGACTTAGTGTTTGAGCAGATAATGATGAGGTCATTAAAGACGTCTGGCCGTTTTACCCGAGGCTGTTGAATGACCGAGGAGCAACTCAATCTGTGAACAATGTCATCGCCAATCTGCTCAGAATACAACATTGCCATTCAGTATTTCCATAATCATGCATTTGTAACCTATGAACGACACAAGGAAGGGACGCCAGCTAGGCTAAAAAGGGATCAAATAGACATAGGCAAAATCAGAGAAAAACATGAATTACACTATCCATTCTCTACAGATACTATACTGATAATTATAGTAATATAAGTTTTTGCTTAAGACAATGTTAACGTTGATGACTATGTGCTAATATGTGATCAGTGATTTGTCAAATATATAAATGGAAAGACATAGCTCGAACGCAAATCGACACAGTTGCGGTAAAATTTGACACTATGGTTCCTGCAATACTGTTACAGTGCCTAATTGTCATATCAAAAACTGGAGAATTGGCTATGGAAGAGATTCTGGAATATGATTTGAGTTCAATACCCCTGCTCATTTTAAAGCAAATAATATACTCGGGAAACCTGAAACCTGAAACTTGCCAAATCTTATGATGGCCATACCTGCAGCTAAGCGGTGGCTCTCTCATACATCGTATTCAATAGACGAAAGGCAACACATACAGATACAACCGTGGACTTTGCTTTGCGTCTTTATGGAACCGCAACTGTCATATTCAACGGTTATCTTGACACGCCACAACAATGAGAGGCGAACGCGGAATCACCATCGAAATAATGAGTTACATCCGATACATTATTCATTGAAACAAAAATATTAGTTTTAGCAAGTGGAAGTAAAAAACAAGGGCTAATTAACCCAATTAGTGATGAGCTTACACGGAAGAAATTAGTCCGTTTGCCAAATCCAATTTTTTGGCTGAACCTGAAATTTCATGCAAATTTGTTTACTTGATTTTGGTAGCCCAAGGTCTACTCTTTCAGAATTTTCCGTTTTAGCGTTTTGAGAAAATTCAAGATGGCTGCCGTTACAAATAACTCACTATAACTCAGTTAGTATTTGACAATGGATTATAATGTTGTGTCTAACCATATGTTTTGAGGAACTAGGAATCCATTGAAACTATTTTTTTGACTGGTTGGGGATTGCATGATAGGGAAATCCAATAAGGCCGCCAATATGTCTTCCGTCATAAATATGGATTTAATAATGTTGGGGTTTGTTTATTATTATTCTATATAGAGCAGCTATGCCTCACAGTGGTTTGTAAGAAAGTGATCACGTGTACAAAGAGAATATTATTCATATCTGAACCAAATTAAAATCGATATTTTTAAACTTAATTTATATTCTTATTATTTTAGTAACTTAAACAAATTTTATATAAAGAGTATTATTGTTATTTCCGGTTCGTCTCTTTTATCCCAACGGGGAATTTTTTGCCGGTCTCTCTTCTGTACTTATGGTTAAACGGAGCAAGGCTACGACTCTCCATTCTGGCAGACCTCAGCCACTTACTATGTCAGGCTCTCTCACGATGGGAGGAATTCAAAGTTGTCCGTGCCCTCTTGACAACACCCAAGAACGCCTTGGACGACTTGAGGACACCCTTGATCGCCTCGTCCAAAATCTTGAATTAGCAGCCCAAGAACAACACCGACACATCCCCAGTAAGTTGACGAAATTGAGCGTGGACCCTGACTTGTTCCTTAACGAGGTCTACCGCCCCCTCCGGTTTTCTCCCATGTCGACCATCTCCTCTTCATCGATTCATTCACATATCTCCAACAGCAAAAAGACAACCCCTTGCTGGGGCGAGCGGCACATCAGGAATTGCAGGTCCTCAGTAAAATCTGTCAGTCACCGCGAGCACCCGTATTGTCACAAGACCACCTTCGCACACTTAGCATTGCGGCTAATAGAGGGTGGCGAGATGCCAGACATGGGGTCCCTCCCCACAATTCTGCACACCACGGCCCCTCAAGAGGGAACCAACTAGCAGCCGCCTCAGCTGGAAAAAGCAATAAAAACTCCAATGTCAAACCTGCAGCCAAATCACAGCCTCAACCTGCTTTTCCCGAGCCTGGGAAATAGAAGAGCGGTCGTCGACAGTACTGGTGCCTGGTTCTCAAGTTTCGCTCATGCTCAAAGTTTTCTACATCATCAGGTCAACATTGAAAGGAGTTCTAGCTCCTCTTCTTCAGACTCTATTCATTTATTACCGGATATCCCTTCTCCCGCCTCTATTTTAAGATATGCGGACTTTTAGAATATCGATTTGTTTCTTTTTCTGGAACATCGTGCTTCTACCCCTATAGTATCTACTATCGATTTTGTGTCTATTTCATCGGAGTTTACTTTCTTGCCTCAATTGCAAGATATCACTCAGGAAATACAACCCACCATTTCTCCGCTGTTGGTGTTCCCTGGGGCTGCAGCCTTTGTACAAGATGTGTATTTTCCGGATCTGATATTTAGTGGTCCACTTTTTTCTGGCTCGCGAAAACCTTCTACAGTGCAGTATCTCGATGTGTCATACGATCGTCCCTACCCACCAGTGTGCGACATTCGCGAATGGTTTAATATTCCCATTCCTCCTGATCTGCCGGAGCTGGCCTCTCGTTGGTATGATCCCTAGGGGTACCAATCCGGCCCTCCAATTGTACTACAGCCATTCCCCGGTATCAGTCGGCCCCGCAGAAACAGATCCCGACTGAAGACTTCGAGTTGGAGGACGATTTTGATTCATGGACCTCTGAATTTGCCTTCCAATAACGTTTGATTCCTCTTTCTGTGGTTCCAGATATTTCTATGACACGGCTTAACCCTGGCTTCGAGATGTCGAGATCCAGTGGATTTTCCAAGATGGGGTAAGGATCTACGCCAATGTCGCCCATTTTCATGGTCAGCCAAAGGTGCTAGATATTTCTACTATTTTGATGGGGTAAATTACTTTTAAGGCAGATATCATCAAGCCGGCCCACCATCGCGGCCCCATTTTGAGCGCCGCTTTTTGTGTGGAATCTGCCCCCAATGACGTCATCGCTTCAGATAACGTCGGTGTTATTGGTCGTATACGGCGGGCTTCCCCAACTGACGCTCCTGCCTTCGTTTTTTAACTACCCTGGCGTATATAAAGAATTTGACTTTCACGTATGTACCAACGCATCTTAATATAGCTTATTTTTAATTTAGATAGAAGTACTAGATTTTAATCTAGTACTTCTATCCACCCGGATGACATTCCTTCTTTTGTTTTTACTTTCTATCAGTATGTTCTCGTTATAAATATTCTTTCGTGCCAACAATCCGTTATGCTATCCCCGGTTGGGTGTTCTAGGTTTGTCCAGACTCCCTTCCGGTTTCACTTCACTAACTATATATACCTGTGTTTGTATTTTCTTTGCATATTCCGTTTGAGAGTCAGCGTTGCGACTCTTCCCAAATATTAATGAGTATTTTTGTCTTATATAAATATTCTGCATCTAAAACATTACTGTTTCTTATATGCAAATTTGAATGTATGTATCATAGAGGCAGATAAACTTCTTATCGTATTATTCAGGCATCGATTATCGATTTAATCGATTATTGCAGCCAGCGGTAGCTAGTATAGGTGTCTCAGTGAATTCTACTTGTGAACTCTGTTTTAAACATTCATAAACTGAAGCATTTCCAATTTTAGCGCTATCCAATGATATTATATAAATATTTCATGAATTTTTCATGTTTACGTTGAGCTGTAAAATATATTTTTTTGATTATTCATCAATTTACGTACAATGTATTCTGTTTACGTTCTGTATTCAACTGAGAATGGATGCTGTATGTATACTTCCACTATGAGGATGTAGCCTAATTAAAATCCTAAAGAGTTACAATATATTACTCAAAGGCTCGAACAATTCATCATATATTAACCCTTCTTCGACAATAAGTGTCTAACCATAGGTTTATTTTTGTACATATGTTTCTTTTGCAGGATGGCAGAATTGGCGGAGAGAAAATGCGTCTTCAATTGGAAATTCAGCTGTAACAACAAATCAAAAAGACCTATTGAGGCAGGTTCTGCCAGAATTCAGAACATTATTAGATGTAGCAGGATCATCGATGAAGGAAACACACATTTCGCTTCAGGAAACACTTGAGAATAACGATAACTTAACCATTGATTGCAATAAAAGTTGTGTTTCTAGTTACACATCCAGTCATCCTGTTAAAGTTTTAAATAAGCAAAACATTCTTATGAACCATTAATGGTTCAGCCCTACTCTGGGTGATTCCTTGTTCTGAGGAGGGCACCACTACAGACTACACAAACAACTTGAAACACGCCGTTGCTAAGATACTAAAAGTTGGAATGGTTTCACCTAGTGTTCGACCGGTACTCTAAATACAGTACTAAGATTGTCACCAAAAGTGAAGTGCTAGGGCCATTGGAGTTAGCCGAGTCCACAAGTTGGAGTTGATCACCAAGTTATCACCTCAAAATTTTGTATTGACAGCGACCGAAAACAAGAAGCAGTTAAAAAAAACTGATTGAAGCCGAGTCATTCTATGAATACACCCATAGCCACAAGTTGTTATTGATTGGGGAGAACGCTGCCTCATTTGAGATCAGCCATAGTGGGCTAGTGTTATATGATAAGCAGAGCGGACCTTTCAACTAGTCATGAAGAAGCGGAAAAAATTATTTTCCCACCTGTGATGCTGTCTGCTAGAAATAATTAAGAGAGTGATTTAACTGTGATATCCGATGACACTGACGTTTTCATTCTCTTGCTTCATTATTATCACGCTGGAAGCATGACAAATCGTATATCCATGGAATCACCAAATTAGGATCGAACTGTCATTGACATTGGAAAAACCGTAGATAAGCATATGAATTAACTCCTGCCAGTCCATGCACTTACTGGGTGTGATACGGTAGCATGCTGCTATGGGGTAGGTAAAGATTCTGAAAGGTTCTGAAAGCTGGACACTCACAATCCTTTTTAGGGGTAATTGATTTTCCCATAGATTGATTTGACATTCATGTCAGCCTGTTACAGTCAATATTATACAACTAAATCAATGTCCAAAACACGCTTGAGGGTATGGGCATCCAAAATGGGTCAGGCCTTCGCGGCAACACCAAAACTGTGTTTTCTTCCTCCTACACGTGAGGCCTTTGAAGGGATGTAAGAAGGGCTCATCACCAAGCCATTGTGTGGCATTCACCGGAAGATAGAAATCCGCCTGAGCTTGATGCAGAAATGTACAGATGGATAAAAGACTCGAAACTGAAGACGCTGCAACCGATTCCCCTTCCCGCAAATGTTGAACTCGCTCCAGAAACTGTCATGTGTATGATTACATGTGGATGTAAGAGTGAAAACTTCTGCAGAACGCGTGCTTGCAGTTGCAAAAGGGATGGTTTAAAATTTAAAATATTCTGTGCTTATTCTGCAGGTTGCAGGAATTTTACTTAACTGTCCGAATTACTAAATCACTCAATGTTTGGAAAACAATTTTTTTTAATGATTTTCTGTAGCTGGAACCTTTTCATTTACTATTCTTGTATATTAAAAATCAATCAACATATAATATAATATTGAATTTATTGGTTTGGGGGCCATATTGGAAATCCCCAACCATTCAATAAAATAGGTTCAATTTGCTCCTAAAAACATATGGTTAGACACCAAAATTATCATCCTAGGTCAAATACTAAGTGAGTTATCTAAAGCAGCAGCCCTTTTGGACGCCATCTTGGATTTCTCAAAACGCTTAAGGGTGCCTGGAGTGCACTCGGCATATTCTGAAAGAGTAGACATTGGCCTTCCAAAATCAATAAAAAAAAGTTTGCATAAAATTTCCATGCTCAGATGCTCACTATGCTACACTACATGGATCGGAGAAGATACGGATCTTTTGGTTCTTCTTTTGCACCACACTACCTTTGATAGAAAGACACTATACTTTCGTTTCGACAATAAATTAAGAAATTAATTTCGAGTATTTGACATAACTACCATACAACTCGTTTTCGGGGCCGATTGTGTATGCAACTACTCTTCATTCATGCGTTCACAGGTTCGGATACCATTTCTAGAATTTTTGGTGTTGGAAAGCAGAATGTCCTACATAAATTCGTAAAAGTCACATGCTCAGATGAAAACATTATTTTGGAAACATTCTCAGATGCTTTTACAAAAGTTGATCAAACATGTGACACTATAGAAATATTTGGTAATCAGGCCATGTCTGTAGTCTTTGGTGTCAAAACTGCACAGTCTCTTTCTTCTTTGAGACATTCCATACTGAAAAAGAAAGGGATATTCGCAACGTCTTTTGTCACTCCTGAACG
>JAUZNC010058221.1:0-11634 GCA_034780395.1 Vannuccia rotundouncinata | reverse complement strand
TCACATTTCAAACTCATAAGTCTTTTCTTGGTATGTATTTACTTGACTGATTATAATCTACTGTCTGTAATAAGAGTTTGTTCTTTTTATGTTTTCTTTATATTGAACTGTCTAAATTTTCTGTATAACTTCAATAACCTAGTTACTATATTGTTTCTGGCTTTTTCTGTATTTATTTTGATTCCCATTTTTGAAAAAATAAACGCTTATTATTACATATATGTGTTATACTTGTATTTATATATTATATTTATGAAAAAAGTATTTTATTCAGTTTGCAAGAATTTTGTAATGTCATGCGCGGCAGTCTTCATTTTAAATCATAAATTTAATTATTAATTTGCAATCGTCAAAATGACAAAAATCGATACCTTCATATGAATTTAACACGTTATATTGTTTAATAATTAAACACCCTACATGTATATCCACAGCTAGCTATTAACGAGAAAATTTAAATAATCAAACCTTTATAAAATCTAATAATCTGAGGTATAAGTTTTTAAACCGGAATAAAACAGCCGTATAATATTTACTGTCGTTTGTTGATATTTATAATAGCATATATTATATACATGCCTAATATATTTGCTTTTCATGATTTAGAATATGGCCAAAAAATTGTCAATAGGAATTTAATTTTACTGTCGACTCGATTTAAAAAAAATGATATATACCCACATATAGGAAGTTTTTAATAAGATAACAATTATCACATTCTAGCTAGTACGAAACTGACAAATTGTATATATTGAAACTATAAGACATGTTTAATTGTAAATAAAATTTGACAGCCTTTCCATCGGCGAAATATAGCAATCTCTATAATAAATATTCTTACTCAAAATCAGAGCAAGTTCCTGAAAACCTTTTGACAGTGTATAATTTGTTTTGATGTGGATTTCCTCTATAGCTAATTAAAAATCTAATTAATAGCTAGTTAAAAATCACTACATATAACTGATTGGCATAAAAATGTGTCATTACGATATAATACTAAATATAAATACTAAATTATTATATTATTTTCAAAATCTAAGCTGACGATCAAAATTTAAAAAGCCATTATTTATTTATAAATAATTTACAACTTTCGCTACTGAAATATATTTTTTGAAATGAAATAAATCAATCCTTATAACATATATATGATGTATTTAAAAAAAATATAATATCTCTATAATATAAAATTCATGATTGATAATCTCTAAAATACAATAAAGCATTCATCGAAAATAATGGTAGTATAGACAAATCAGCAAGATAACGTTTATCATGTAATTAAAAATAAAAATTCATGTTTCCATCTGATATCTGAAATTTAAAAAAACAATGCTATTAATTACTAATATTTAATAAACAATTTAGCTCAAAAATATAAATATTTTTTACAGTAGTCAATAGTGATGGAACAGTGAACACTATACAGTGCAATCTGCAATATTCCGACAGAATTGTACTACATAGGGCTCACAGTTCACACATCATATATAATCAGCTGGAAAAAGATGCACTGTTAAGTAATATCAAAAATACAATTATGTTAATATTTACAAATATCACTTATAAAATAAGAAAACTAATGAAATAGAATAGGTACATCTTTCATAGAAAATTTATCTTCTTCTGAGTAGATTCAGAAGATCTTCCATACCAAACGAACACATAATGGGGTTGCTAAACTTATGACTAGACATCGCAAACCAGCGTCTTAACCTCTTGAACATTCCGTTATATTATTATTATTAAAAAATCACTAACCTATAGTGTATGCACCAAAATTTTTCGGCCTGCATCATATGCAAAGTGATGTGCAGTGAACATGTCACTCTCGAGGAAACCACGGATCGAGTGGATATTTATCTGGCGTGCTTTGTCTGCCAGCTCTTTCTCGGGTATTTCCACCCGTTCTAAAGGAGCACCTCCGCCGAAACGTGAGCGCTGGTAAGACACCTGTTCTGACACTAGTTGTTTTAGGAGAAACATAAGCAGCTCCTGATTGTCCCGACGGAATGTCAGAAAACGAGAGAAATTCTGAGGCGCAAGGAATTAGAGAACATAATCAGGTAAAAACATAAGAGTAAACCTATTAGAACAAGGTTAGAAATATTAAAAAATTAAAAACGATTTTAAGAATGTTTGAATAAATTCTAATAAGATTTAAGCTTCATAAAATTATCTTTGCTATAAAGATGTATTAAAACAATCAACATATTAATATTGTACTTAGAATACAATTTTAGGAAGCATCGAAATTTGATCCTATCATGTACAACTGAAATATATTTAGAATGATATTTTAATATTTATATACATTATATTATTGTCCGCGGCTTCTGATGACATGATGATGGTCATAATTTACATTTGTTAGCAAAATAGTTGGAATTTGACCCTCTATTATTGACTCGAAAAAAAGTCAATATAGATAAATGAGCAAGTCAAAAAGACGTTTTTATATTTACCAGAAGCAAATTTAATTTTCGGAATATTTGCTGCCCCAAAAAATCAACTCGATGTGCTTCTCAAAAAAATGGAAATTCCCAGTAAATTGTATTTAAGGTACTCAAAAAATTAATTGACTTATATTGTCCTGAACTGGTTCAACAGCTTAATAAGGATGATTCCAGCAGATGAGTTGAATTTTAAAAAATGGTTTATGAATTCTGCAATGGATGAAAATTTTCCTGATATTATTACCAGGTCATAATATATGTTAACCGACACAATTGAGTATATTTGGTACATGAAAACCCAACAAAAGTTAACGCTCCTGGAGATACACTTTGGGCTGGTATCTCATCATGGAGTTTTATAGAACCTATTATTTGATAGAGCTAATATCTCTAGCAGGTCCAAAATAAATTTGAACCAGTAATCAAGAAATTTTTTTCAGGAAAACCAGTTCTCTTTTAGCAGAATGGGAAGAAGTCCGGATCTGACTACAGTCGATTTCTGGTCAAAAAGTTAGTATACTATCTATGTCTATCATTATTACTATTAACTATTGTTAGTGTTCAAATTGGCAACCATTATGCTCAAAACATTTATCACATTGAGTCAACTCACTGCTGCATACTTTTGGTACAAATCGACGTTTTCATTCATTCTTCTAAAGGAATTCAATCATTTCATTGATATAAGTATAACGAGTCCTTCTTGAATAGTGGTCGTAGGTCCTCGAGTCCTTCTAGAATAGTGGCCGGAGGTCCTCATGTTGAAAATGCCATGGGTACTGTGAAAGTTTGGTCGTAGTTGTGGTATAACTGTTGTTGTAATAATTGTTTCAACTGACTGTCTCATTGAAAAAGTAGGGTTCACCTTAACCAAATGAGGAAATGCTCCCCATAGTAGAAACGTTATAACAAGGAAAGTGGTGGTTCTGTCCGGATTAAGCTTATCCGGTTGAGCCGGAGTAAACAACTAATCTATATTACTACATACAAGTAATTTTTTTGAAGAAACATGTGTTGAAACTAATTTTCTCTTGAAGAATTTGTTACTTTCTTTGGTAAGATATAATAAAATCTAATTTCCAATTATTTTATATAACAATTGTTCATATTACTATAGTTAGGATTGATTTCAAATTTGGTTGAAAAAACGTGGTTACAATGATCTTGTAGCATCTGCATACACAATCTCAGGTTCGCAGCATGTTAAAGGTGCCTACCTATAATAATTCGATACATCATATCATAATACACAATATACTGGAAGTAATAATATCATGATTTCATGTTATTCCAGACTAAAAAATTATGCAATACAAAAATGTAGAAAACTAACTTTATAAGCAGCAAAAATTATAGAAATTACCACCACATAGAGTTAAATATTAACAAATTGTATTATCCTACAATTTGAAAACGATTTTTAAAGTAATTATAATACATACTTTTTTCATAGATGTCATGACACTATACTTCTGTGTAGCAATGAAAGATTCTAGCATGACTCTCAAAGCCATATTAACATCATCGTCGTTAACATACTCGCGAAGATGCATTCTGGCATGAGCTTCCGACATTCGGATTACTGACTCGATATGACGAACTGTGATGGGGATACTTCCAGTTGCCTGAGGAGCAAGGAATAGTAGATAATATTATAAAGTTTACTTCAGCAATTTATACATTATTTTAAATATTTAATAATTCTAAAAAAACTTTTTAATAAAATGGATCAAAGGAATAGAGTTTAATAACGTATACAATTAAAGGTTATTTACATTACAGCTTTAAAAATAAATCTTACCATAGATTCCCGTCTAAGATCTGCATAAGCCTTGGCGACCTTATCCTGATCCATCTGATTTAATTTTGGGTGTATCTTGTCTTTGGCATAGATGATATACTTTCGGAGAACGTCCTAATCATCAACAAAAATTCATAATCTCTATAATCTGTATTATTCTTAAACTAATTTTTCATTACACACCTGAGGAATCGCATCCAATTCAGCTCCTTGACCATTACTGGAAGCCATATTCGCTCCAATTTGGTCCAACTCAAGGACGAGGGAGGTCTTTTCTTCCAAAGACAGGTTAGGATGATGTCGCATGTGACTGCCCACGACAAACCGAGCTAGCATCTCGTCCTATTTCGACCAAAGTGTGATTAAAAAAATAAGAATATGCCAATTGAAGATATTCAGATTAAACAAAACGATTAAAATGATTGTGTTAATATTCTGTTGATAAGATACACAACAAACACCATCATGGAGTCAATACAATTTATGCAGCTATAATATCTTGTTAAATAATAAACATGAAATATATTATATAACATTTATTCAATTGAGAACAAACCTGTACACTGTCGACTGTATCTCTGACTACACATAATATGTCAAATCTGCTGAGAATTGGTTCAGTCAGGTCAACATTATCTGAAAAGGTCATGCTGGGATCATATCGCCCACCAATAGGATTAGATGCGGCCAGGATGGTGCATCTAGCTTGGAGACTTGTAACAATACCCGCCTTGCTCACTGATATACTTTGCTGTTCCATCGCTTCGTGTATGGAGGTTCGATCTTGGTCATTCATCTGAAATTTTTGAAATACAAGACATATAACTATAGCAACTCGACTTGATCAAATATGAGAATCTAAAAATATGAAGAATAATATAATAAGTTTATTTAATAATCTCAGGCACAACTACACCACGATTATCTAGATACTAATTATTATAAAAAATACAATCAAAGAATCTTCACTGACTTTATCGAACTCATCAATAAGACAAACTCCCTTGTCGGCGAGGACTAGAGCACCAGCCTCTAGAGTCCATTCACGTGACATTGGATTCTTGGTGACATAGGCGGTAAGACCGACTGCGCTAGCACCTTGGCCGGTAGTGAATACACAGCGAGGAGCGATCTGTTCGATGTATTTCAGGAACTGAGATTTGGCAGTACCCGGATCACCACACAACAATACATTTATGTCTCCGCGGACTCTGTGTTTGCCACCTATGAATTAAATCAGTATTGATATAAATTAGAAGTAATTGAGTAAGTTGAGTACTATCTAGAAAAGTAAAAAAAAGCATTCAATGCATTAGTCCTAAACATAGTTTAGTTATATTAATAAAATCTCTTAAATCATTAATAACCGAATTAAATAATATTAATTAATTATGATAGAATTTTAATAATAAAAGCACATACATCTAGAAAAATTGAGAGAAAAATATTACATACTAATACGTAATATTATTATATTTAAAATTGGTGGATACATTAGTAGTATATAGTGGGATGAAATTAAATTTCTAATATAATTTGATTTGTTAAAAAATTTTGAATATATTATGCATACTTTTTAATTTGAGCAGAATAAACAATTGCTGGACTTCTATGGACAAAAAATAGCATTCTAATTATTAGCAAACCTGGATTTTTAGCTTCTCCACCAAAGAGAGCCATCGATAATGCTCTCTTGATGTCCTCATGTCCGTAAATACTGGGTGCCACACTGGCCATAATGCGCTCACTGATTCGTTCATCCCTGGATAGCTTGAGAATTGCACGGATGTCTTCATCTGTCATTGCTGATACAGAGAGTTTGTCATCTCGTTTAACAACATTATTTGCAACAATAACCGTGGAAAAAACGGGAAAACCGTGCTTCGTATTAAGAGAACCATCATAATTGTGTGTGTAGATACCAGTCAACTCCTACAAACAAAATAGTTATCACACAAATGTTATACAATATTTAAATAATCTAATGATTTATACAAATTTAATTGTTTTAGAATTTTTATAGAAACAAATAATTGTTAAATAATCATATGCAGTAAAAATTCACATACTTTATACAATAATATTTTATAAAGCATAAATTTACAGAGAATTGACAATAACTTAGATACAAGTATTTGACAAAGAATATACAAGTCACGTACGATATCATCCCCAGGCTTGCAAGTGTCAACAAGATCATCCAACAAGATGGAATCTTTAGATCTTGGAAGGCGACCAGGAGGTACCTTACCGGGACTCTCTTGAATTGTAATGCGTTGATAGTTTTTGTAAACAGTCTATAAGAGTGATAAACATAAATTATATAATAGTAACAAAAAACGAGTGTTATCTAAATTCAAGCACTATTAACCTGTTCCATATTTATCTCGAAGGGTCCATTAGACTGACAATCGGGACAAGTTGTGGGCTTGGCTTCATGGCTCTGTGTCTGAACAAAGGGACCAAGGAGACAGGAACACTTAACACAATTGTAGCGAACCAGACTAAGTTGGGGCATGACTCCAGTTGTGCTTGTAACCACACCGGCCGTACGGATCAACTGATTCAAATGGAGTTGACGAAGAGAACGCAAATCTTCCATTAATGGCAGCTCGTTAATACGCACATTAACACGGGCTGAGATTTGGTCATAGCGGGGGTAGCGGGCAAGTGTCACTTCGCGGGCTGCCTATGATGATTGTTCGAGAGACAAAGACACAATTTTTAATTATTTTCGAAAACTAAAACGTAAAAAACATTCCTTTTAAAATTATTTTCCACCTTGATTTCCAGGAAGAATAAAACGTAATAATTTAAAAAAATTAATAGCTTTATATTATTAAGAAATTTATTTCCTTTTATATTTAAAAATTTTAATAAACGTAATTTCCAAAATAAGTTTTTTCTAAATAAACCGAAGGACTACCATTTTTCCTAGCCATATAATATCTAAACTCCACATACTTCACTGAAAATCTCGAGCATAGTGTGGGGAGCTTCGGGTAGAAAATAAGCCAACACTTGTTCTGCAGACGCCAGATGCTGATAATCCACGTGCAAACTCTGCCTATTATCTCGAGCCATCTGAATCACTCGCTCGGCATAAACACTTCGGTCTTGCTCATCCAAAAATGTTCTCAGAAAAGCCTTAAATCTGTTTTTAATCTCGTGACGTGTGGCCGGCTGCTGCACCCAGTCAACCACCAACATGCCCTTCATGTCCTCGAGGTTTTCAATACTTTCAAGCATTCCTTCGTCCATTGGGAGATCTTCCTCTCTATCGGCTGCACGCTCAGCCAGACGTCTACGACGGGTTGGGACTGCCTCTAAATCCTCGTCTTCTTCACCAAAATCTGCAACATAACAATATTTAGCAATTTTTTTCCATATTTAATATAACTTAGATTGAAGGTCGTATATTAATTAATTATTATGTACTAACCTTGAACTAGACCTCTGCGCAACGCGCCACTGGCAAGTGCCTGTTCTCTGTCTCGGCGACGCATCTGTCGTTCGGCCTCCATTCGAGCTGAGGGTGAGAGCTCTGAAAGATCTACATCCTCATCAACTCCGGCTTCTTCGTATACATCCAACTCTGGAATGGCTCTGTACAGAAAACATCATTTGTTCCTAGTTATCTGAAAACTTTCATGGTAAAAATTAAAATATTTTAACTACCTGTAATCTCTCTCCATGGCATCCCCAAAGAGAGATTCACCTTCTGCTTCCTCCTCATCACCAGCATTACCAAGTAGTGCTTCTGATTCATCCTCGAAAGGGGGACGGTCTCGTCCAGGACTAGAGCTTTCTTCTAGTGTACGCACTCGACGTCGACCAGCGTTGGAAGGTGGTGAAGTGGGTTCCTTTATCAAAGATTAGACAGATTTATTTAAAAGTATAATCACATGTGATATCTATGAGATTTATTACTTTAGATAATGAATTGAATGTACAATAAATGTGTTAAGCTAATTTAAAAGTCTCCAGAATAGTCAAAAAATTTATAATGTTAATACTAAAAGCGGATTTTAATAGACTGACATTTAAACCTTAAAAAGAAAAAATTGTTTAATTTTGTAAAGCACTATTTTTCAAAAAAGGGACTTTGAGTATTGAGGATCGTTGAGGACCAAGTCACAAAAGGATCTTTAATGGCGTGTGTCTGCTAAATCTCATATATCAATTAATCACTTTTCAATAAAAATGGGAAAATTAAAGTTTTAAAAAGTTTAAAAGGAAAAACATCTTACCGACATATTAAGATATCTTCAAACTGAAAATAAAATTTGTTTCAAAATAATTATATTGTAAAATATAAACTATACAATATCATTACAAATTTGTTAATTTAAAGAATACTGAATCCTTTTAAAAGATTTTAAAGTCCTTTACTGAAGATGTTTTTATTTTTTTCTTGACTTTAAATAAAAGTAGCATAATGTTTAATCAGTTTTCAGATACAGGTATGCTTATGTGCTTAATTTGTATCAAATAATAAATTGGTTATAAAGATTAATCAAAACAATAAAAAAATAATAGTCAAAATTTTATACAAAGCAAGCAGAAGTGAATGAAACTTTTAATAAATCTAAAAAACAAAATTGATTAAGATGTTTTTAATGTAACAAAAATCTTAGGCATAAAAATCTAATTTTTTATTTTATAAAATCTATTCTCAAAATTATAAGTTAACAATTTGTGCTTGGGTGTAGAGATTCAAAAGTTGCTTGTTAGAAACGGCTATGTAAAATCTTGAGTTTTGAAAATTCACAAAATTCAAATTCTCGATTTCTAATGGCTGTTATATAATTCTCAAATTTATCATGGTACTAAATAAACTATAAGCACATAAATTAATTCTTTAAAACATTCGAATTCATCAAGCAGACTGATATATTTCTATATAAAAACTATAGGTTTCATTTTGTACAACATAATAAATACATTATTCAAACCATATATATTAAATTATTTTATGAAATGTGTATAAATTTGATAAGAATTTTTTTAGATGAATTGGAAAAGCAAGTGGAAATTGACAAAGTTGCGAGCTAGATGTCTACAATCGTTATCAAAATGTTATCTTATTCTTCTCATAAATAATCTATATTATTTTCAATTATTCACATTCATATTATGAATACATTATTTAGAAATAAGTTAAAATTACAGTTTACATGTAACAATTTTTATTCCAAATAAAAGTCATTATTACTACCTAATTGAGAAATAAATAGATTATATCATAATGAAAGCAGAAGTAGAAAAATTACATAATAACTGTCTGAGTGTTCTGCAGTGAGCATATAGTATAATTATGTTTTTACTGTGTTTTCTACAGTAGCAAAATTATATGAGCAAGAAAAGAGGAGTTGTCATGAACTACATTATAAAATTGTTGTATGAAGAATCCTGTCTGCATTGTACAATTTTTATATGCAGGAGTCAATTTTTTATGCCAAAATATTTAAGTATACATTAAAAAATCTTACATTTTAAATCATATTTCAGAAGCCAAAAAACGTAAAATTATAACAAATCACTAAGCGATAAATAAATTAAAAGTAAAAATATTTCAAAATTAGTAAATTTCAGTAACATGTATTTATAGTATTACAGAAGATATAAGTCTATATATATATATATATAACTGTTTGTATATGTTTACCTAATATAATTATAAAGATGAATACATATATTTAACTGTTAAACCATTAAATTCCGTCAACTCAAATAAATACTTTTGCATATAGGTTATAATTACAAAATCCCATCTAATTAAGATGTATTTATAGTGTTACAAAAAATGTATGCATTTATAAGACATACCAATATATATATATATATAAATATATAAGAGAAATGCTTGTAGTATGTATAGATAATATAATTAGAAATATTATCAATATGATATATTAAAATAATATATAAAAATTCAGATAATGTATGCACAAATATATTTTCAAAATAATAACTGAAATATGTGTATCTATGTAAATATTAAGATAATAATATTACATGATATAATTATAAAAACTGTTATTAAACTGTTATTTATATATTCTATTAAATTCCATCAATGTGAATGAATACTTTTGCATATAGGTTATTTGTAATATCTTCCGATATTTATATTTTAATAAATATATATATTGCGAGTTTGGTAATAAAACATTAAGAATATAAAGCTTTTAAAACACTGTATATATAGAATTAAACAAATTCTATAATGATAAATATGCGTATAATTTTATAGATGATATATAATATATTTGTTTTAAAACATATAAAACCTATTGTGCAGTTTTTTTTAATTTGTAATTTTGTGTGTTGTTCTCTAAATATTTTGATTATTTTTTTCTAATTGTGATTTAAATACTTTACTTAACAGTAGTTTAGCGAATTCATATTTTGTTTTGTGTATGCCAATTCTTATTTTTAACTGTATATTAGGTTTACAGAAAGTAGTATTTTACACCAGATCACTGTTTTGTCCACCAAGATTTAATTTAGAATTTTTTTGTACATCAAGTTTCTGCATAATCCGTCCTGGGCTGGATGGAATGCAGACAGGTGAAGAATGGTCTCAGCACTGATTTGGAGGTAAATCAGAAACACAAAATCATTTTTATGCACCCTAACAATCTAATCTTAAGTACACACTATTTAGATTCATGACTGCTAGAGTATACAGGAAGCAGATGGATTTTCTGGACACCTCCACAGTGATGCATAATCTAAGATGGTGTACAGTCCATTCACACTAATCTTTATTCAAAGATGTCTGAGATGCAGTCATTAGATTTGCAATAGTGCTGAACCCTAATTCCACATTGGTATAATCATGATGCCACCAAAAAACTTATTAACTGATGCATCAGTAATACTCAGTGATCCTGTTATCCATAGAAGAACTGCTTGCAAAGAAATGGGAGCCAAACAAACTGATTAATAGTGCATTCCTTTCTATTGAACTTGGTAGGATCAAGACAGCAGACACCTTTCTGAATTATTTTCTTTAAAGGGAAATGAGATGCTAAATATTTTGCACCAGACAAGAAAAAGTTTAGACTAAGTAACATCTTTCTAGAAAAAAAGTCTCTTACATTCTGAAAACTTTACAAAAGCATCGCAAAAACTAACACTGTGTCTAAATATACCAGATTATTTAGCAATATATAAATATATGCCAATATGTATATATATATATAAATATATGAGGCATATATGCCAAATATTTATCATTTTCGACAATAGGTAAAAAATGGCCCGGTCCGCCCCGACCGTATGGGTAATAAATGGCCCGACCGTGGGTAATAAACGGTTCAATCTTCCTTACATGCAATGGGTAATAAACGGCCCGACCGTATGGGTAAT
>JAUZNC010058220.1:0-11634 GCA_034780395.1 Vannuccia rotundouncinata | reverse complement strand
ATTCATTATTTCAGATAAATAGTGTCACTGACGAGAGAATTACGTATGCGGGTCTCACAGAAGCCAAACAAAACATTGCAAGTGGATTAGTTCGTCGAGGAGCAAAACCCGGATTCACAATTTGTTTGTTTTTGCCAAATTGTCCAGAGTTTATTCTTGCCAAGTGTGGTATACTTGAAGCAGGAGGAACCATTGTTCCAATAAACCCAAAAAGCACTGTCGGTAAGACTAATCTAAGACTTAGTCTAATTCTTTTCAACCATCATTAATTGTAGCTTAGAAAGTGTGATTCAATTAAGTGTTTATAACATCATTTGAATATTCGCAAACTGTTGTTTCAAATGTTTCAGATGAATTAACAAAACAATGGTCGGATGCTCGTCCACAATACGTTATTGCACACACCAGTAACGTGGATGTTGCCAAAGCGGCCGCAGCTGAGGTCAAGTGTGTTAAGGTAGCTGTGTGATTGTACAATCAATTTTATTAGATTTAATTGAAATGGTTGATAAAAATTACATATGCAAATAACAAAAGTAAAAAGCAAATACTAAATATATATATTTATTCCCCTTCAAACATTTTACTTTGTTATTTTTCTATATTTAGATTAACAACAAATTAACGTATAAAGCAAATTAATTATTTTGTCTATTTAACACAAAATTTCTTTTTTATTATGTGTAATTTTTAACGGTTTAAATCAAAATATTTTACGACTGTTCTTTTAATACAATAAATACGTACAAATCCATTAAATTCTAATATTTATGTCTAACATTTTATGTCAAGGGTCAATGTATTATTATTCCATGCCATCAAACCTTTCGTACAAAAAATTTTTATTAAAGCTTACTGGCAACACGGTCTAATTGGTCTGAGGTTTAAAGGTTATACAAATAAATAGTTCAAAGTCAAAAGGTGAATTATAATAATGAGCGAAACCTTTAAGATACAAGTTTCAAAAGACAAATTCCATAATTTAATCAGTATGTGATAATTTTATACCTTTCATATAACACTCATTCTTTTAATATTATATTAATTTATGCAAATGATGTTAATGTATCAGATAATGTGAAAATGTGATGACAATAATAAAATAGTTGTTTTCTATAATTATGTATATATTATATCTGTTAAACAATATAAAATAAGATTTTTATTATAAATTAAATCTTCTTTTGTTCTATTTGTGAAGGATATATTTGTGATCGATGGCGCCTCCTCTGGATGTCGAGACTTCAGAGAACTCCTGGAAGATGACGGTGGGGCCAATCCAGCAGGTCAATGGACACTAGACTGGTCCAAAAGTCTAGCACTCCTGCCTTACTCCAGTGGAACAACTGGTCTGCCCAAGGGGGTCATGTTAACTCACAACAATTTAAACGCCAACTTGACGATATTTCGGTGAGTAAATAGGTCAAGAATAATTTGTTCCTATTTATTAATTAAGCGAAAGTTATTTCACTGATTTTTCATATATTTATTCAGACAATTTTCGATTATTGAAAACATTTTTGAATCATTTATTTATTCAGTCAATTAAGCGTAATTCTATTTATTAAAACTGGTAGAAATGTGAAGTTCCAAATTAATTTTATCTCTTAATACGGTTTTTGCATTTTACAGCATTTATAATATTTTAAATTTGGTAATTCAATTTTTCGTTCTCTGTTACTAATACTTATTTTACAGATTAGGCTAAAATCTTTTCTATATCACACAAGTTTTTGTATTGATAGGTATATGAATGATTACATAAGTTCATTTATTAAATCAATAAAAATTTCATTTTATAAATTTTGTTTATTCTTTTTATTTCGTCTAATCGTTTTTTGTGATCTGGTGCGATTGATGAAGACCCTGAAAAACTGAAGTAGGCAAAATTAACTGTAATTAAACTTTGAGGCTATAAAACAAATACTAATTAGAAACAAAACTTAATTAATTAATTTCGGGTTCATGAACCTAAACATTAAAATATTGTAGAGATAATTCTTGATTTAAATATTTCAGACATATGTTTCCTGGAACAGTAGACGAAAGAGACGATCAAACTTTCCTGGGCCTCTTACCGTTTTACCACATTTATCCGTTTTCCGTCATAATGGGTCTTTCACTCAATTCCAAATCCACAATTGTAACAGTTCCAACATTTGACCCGGCCAATTATTTGGATATTGTTTCTAAATACAAGGTGATTTAAATTACTCGGAATAGTCATAATACAAGGTTGCGCAAAAAGATATAAACGCCAATTTTTAAAAATTATTAAAAAAACAACAACTAATAATTCCATTACAATAAAATGCGTTTATTCATAACAATAATAAAGTATAACAACCAATGTTAAGTAATCTGTGTGACCTCCACGATTTGCAATCACAGTTATCTTTTTTGTTGAGAAGCAAACAAAGATTCCAATGCAAATTCGATTTCATCGATGGAGGTTGCAAAACCTCTGTCTTTTTGATAGTTGAGTTTCCGACTGACATAAATGATAAATTCATCACTCACACGACGTGTAGGAAGTCATCAGAAGTCCATAGTCTCAAATACTCACAAAACCAAAGACTGTCTTCACATTAAATTATGAAAAAAATGTCTTGAGGGGCTTCAATTGATCACACTAAATGGTTTCATCTTAATTGAATGCATGTAGCGTTGAACTGTAGTCGAGAAAGACATGGACCATATTAAAATCTTACATTTTCATAGAATATTTAATTATTTTTCGCAGGTACAAATCTTTGTGCGTCACCCTGTAGAGATATAACTATACTATACACATCTATATAGAAAGAAAATAAAAAAGAGTATTTTGAAGAATTTTAAATGAGAGAAAGCTGAAGTAATCTTTGGATTCGTATTAAATTTGGTTGAATTGGTCATACTTTAGTTGATCAAGTTATTATTTTTGCTTACAAGTACATAACTTTCATCAACTTTACTTTTAACTGAATAGTATTTTATTACCTTAAAGGAAAATTGTTTTAACCTGACGTTAGATCACGGAGCTCCACTGTGTACCACCACTGATTCAATTTCTGCTGCAAAATCCTCGAACTGCTGATTATGACCTCTCGCATGTTGAACAAGTGTTGTGCGGTGCTGCACCTTTGGACAAGAGCACTATCGACGCTTTACTGGCTAAACTGAGGAAGGAGAATAATCCTAATGTTGACATTATTCAAGGTATATTAAGCTAAATAAATATAAATATTATTAACTCTTATGATTTACAAAATTATGAGCAAAACAATTACAAAAATACGTAATTATAAAAAAATTATAAATTATTGAAAGTGAAAATAGTGGAAGTGTAAATAGAATACATCACAAAATTCTTCTAATGAAATAATTAAAAAACAAAATTTGACTAACGCTGCCTTCGCGATAACAGTAGTATAATTATGTTTAACAGCTAGTTTGAATTATATATTTTAGAGAAAGTTCTATTTATAAATATTATTTTAGGCAAAAATCGTGTCACATTAATTGAAAAATATTTTTTGAACAATTTCTTATTATTTGTTTAGGATATGGACTTTCTGAGGCCGCGGCATTAATCTGCTCTCCGTGGAAGAAAACTCGACTCCCTAATAAAGAATGCAGTATTGGTTTGCCCGTACCAAATCACAAAGTTATGGTATTGTGACTCTTACAGCTAGCTAGCTTTCTATAGATTAAGTCTTTATAATATGTATGTGTATGTTTTGTTTACGCATTCAGCTGATGTCTCCCGAAACTGGTGAAGAAGTTGTGAAGCCCGGTGAAAATGGAGAGATTTGGGTTCAAGGTCCTTCGGTGACAATGGGATATTTTATGAAACCAGAATTTAATAAAGAATGTTTTAAAGATGGCTGGTTTCTAACAGGTGGATCTTTGATAAATATTCAATGTTTATCTTATCCAATTAAAGCTATTGTTATTAAATTATGAAAAACGTCTACTTAACAGTCCGGTTATGATATTCTCCAATTAGTATTATTTAAACTTAGATTTCCTAAAATGTTGATACATTAGTTCTAAAAAATTATATTTTATGTAAATTTCAATTATTAATTTTAGAATAATTAATAAATTTGTTTGTTGCAATTATCAGGCGATGTCGCATATTTCGATGAAGATGGCTACTTCTACATTATTGATAGAATAAAAGAACTTATTAAATTCAAGAGATTTCAGGTATTAATTAATTCACAATTACAAAATTTATGCTAATGTTAATTTTCTTTTCTTATTTTTTCATATGATTTAATATTTGTTTATTTTTTAAATTTAAATTTTGAAGTTATAAAAATGTTTAGTTCGTCAATAATCAACATTCAAAGCTTCAATCTGTTTAAACAGTAAAAAATGTTATATAAAGTTTCAACATAAGCAACAAAGTTTGGTCTCTGTCACCGTCAGGTTGCACCAGCAGAACTAGAAGGCATCATACGAGAACATCCGGCTGTCCTCGATTGTGCGGTGATTGGGAAACCGGATGAGAAAGCCGGCGAGGTTCCTGTGGCTTTTGTAGTCTCCAAAGGGGAGGTTCTTGATACGGAAATCATCGATTATGTTGCTGGTAAGTGCCAGTAGGTTATGTTGATGATAAGTTTCTTAAAGAGCAAGTATGATAAGTACGACAAAATATCTGTTTTTCGTTTGACCTATAGCAGCATTAAATTAGCGAAACAATTTTATAATACTTAATTTTTATCTACTCTTTTGTTTGTAAAAGGAAGTCTGTTTAATTAAGATTTTAAATTTTCGTTTTTAATTAATATTTATCTGTTTTAATGTTAAACTTGAATTGAAGTCTTTGAGTAAAAGAAACATAATTTCAATCAGTTTTTTAAAACAATTTTTCACTTTATCTCTATTTTTCTATTTAATTATCGATTGTATTTCACAATTTAAATTTATCGTTTAATAATTGAATTTTTATGTTTCATCCATATAATACAGGAAAAGTATTTGATCATAAGAAACTTCGTGGCGGTGTCGTTTTTATTCAATGTATTCCAAAGAGCGAGAGTGGGAAAATATTACGTCGTGAACTGAAGATACTGTTGAAATAATTTATAAAATTAAAAAAAAATGTTCTACCCATTTACGATTACACATTATGAAATCTATCTATTTATTCTCTTTCTAGAGATCATTTTATAAATAAAAGCAAAAGGAAAACACCATCTTCTGTATACAATTATCCAAACAATTAATAATATTTAAATTATATTTAATATTTTTTTCATCTATCCATGTTTAAATTATTTAAATTGAATTTTATTTATTGAAGTTTGAAATGTTAATTTTCAACGTAAGATTTTTATTTAACTATTAATGTGTTTTATCTCTCTCTTACACGCTCCAACATATTAAATACATTAATTTTAACAAACTTACAGAAAATCATAGTTTAGTTAAATAGGTAATTAAATATATCGGATATTTTAATGATCTTCGTTACATTTAAAATAACTTATTTAATATAATTTTAGCCTAATAAAGAATAATAATAATAATTTAGCCTAATGAAGAATATTAAATATAAAAATCCTTTTGCTGATGTTGTTTTTGATTTTTTAATCCTAAAACTTCTGATCCTACATTAAATATAGTTAATGTGAAGTTAATATTTGTGTTATGAATATGGTAAGAATATATGTTTTATCATGATATTTCATTGAAGAAAGTAAATGTCTACATCTGGATTATAATGTCGTCTATATCGAAATTATTAAATTAAGTTATTTATTATTTCACTAATATACTCGTCAATGAAAAGATTTTATTTTGAACTTTTAAAAAAAATTTCTAATAACCTCCCATTCTTACTTGTGGAGCTTTACTTTAGAAACGTAAATAATAAAATATGTATGTTGTACAGTGAAGAATTCTAGCCAACTCCATTTAAATACCTATATGGTTGAGTTTTTCAATATAAATGATACAATTTTACTTATAGTTATTTGTTTCTTCATTTTTATTATTCATATTATATATTCGATGAATGTTTAAATCATTAAAAGGCAATTTTTCATTATAATCATCGTATTCGTTGTATTCATTGACCTTATGTATTCATACTAATGCTAACAGATTTTTGTTCCATTTTCTGGTCTGAAGTGCATAACTATATTGTGCTAAACATATATATTATGTATCTTAACAATTTTAACTTTTTTTTACTTTGGTGTATATATTGTTCAGTGTCATAGACAGGTGTACCATCAATCTTGATAGATTTCTTGTTAGCGGCTATTGGGATCACGTTTTTAAGGTTTTGTGAAATATAACTCAAACCTGATTTAAACTCATTCATCTGCTTTTGACCGATTTCTAGTGAATTGTCAACATTCACATTGTTAGAAGACACACAACCATTAGCAATGCTCACAGCACCAACTATAGGGACAGTGATATATTAGATGGTATAAATGGCTTCATTTACTCTAAAAACATAGGTGTAGACATCAAGATTGACATTCTGGCACCAATAATAAAGATTTTATGAGGTATTTATAACGGTAAACAAGAATCAAACATAAAACCGCAAAATATGCTTTTCTTAATTTCTGCAATTAATTGAACGAAAGCCTTTGTTTTACAATTATCGAACTCGCTTATTCTCGACGTCGATAATTGCAAAAATTTAAGCTTTCGTGCAATAAGGTATTTTAATCGCTTAATATAACATACTTTATTTGCATTTAAGCAGGCAGCATAGGTTAGGCGTGTTATAATGTCATATATAAAATAAACATATATCCTAATAAAATTATAAAATAGTTTACATTAAAGTTATTATAAACATATTATGCGAATTTTCCTCACGAACTATACACATAATATTTATGTGACACAATCTTAAAACAAATTTCGGGAATCAATAATATTATGTGTATAATAAGGGATACTATATATAGTAGAATAGTATACATTGTATACAGAACATTTTTATAGTTTACAGACACACTATATACATATAATGTTAATAATATTTTCGAAAAGGATTCTTGACACTTACGAGATTTCGTAAAAGTCGATATTTTCTACACCTACCGGGACGACATATTTATAATGTATGGCAATTATTATTATTATTTTTATTATCAAATATTATTAAATAAAATTACTGTATATCTTAGCGCCAAAGACTTTTGACACACTCTGTATTATATAGCAATCTGAAAAAAATTTAAATTATATGTATGTAGTGTATATTGTAAATTTAATATGAAATGTAATTTAAAATTTTATTTACTGCAATGGCATTATTGTTATGTTGATTTAATAATTGATAATGATTGGATTAAAGTAGATAAATTAGGGGCGTACACAACATTTTGGAAAGGGAGGTCAGATATATATACAATAGAGGCACATAGAGAGCGAGCAACTAGCCTATAAACTCAGCAGCGAAAAATTTGGGATTATTAATTGCTACAGTGCAGTAGAAAACTTATTTAGAGGGTAAAACAGCGTAATTAGAACTTTCCAAGGACATAATCAGAAGCACTTTATTTTTTAAGCTAAGCTATATAAGATTGTAAAGTCAATTTCAGTTATGTAATATAATGTACAGAGTAAATAGTAAATTCAAAACGTTTTCTCAAATGAAACTCCAAAATCAGACTAAAGCTTATGTACACTAATCATCAAAAAACCAAATTTCTAAGATGAATTTTCCTTGGATGCAATTGAAAAAAACATTTGTTCCACAGAACCATAATTGCCAATGACGACAAGCGTTGTTAGGTTGACATTGTTGAGCGCATCCAAGTTCTTAACCGTCTCATAACTGAGAAGGTTCTTTCACATTCTGATGATGTCACCGGCAATGTAGCGGCTATCTTCGATAGAACGAAAAGATTCGGATAGCTTTGCTTGACGGACGAGCTTTTTCAGAATCAGTCTTGTACTTTAACTTCCAGAATTACAGTTCTTGGTCGATGACTTCGTAGTTCGGTAGAGCATCCTTGTATTTTTCTATCACAGAATCCAATTCTGTCATTGGAACATTAGCGGTTGAACACAGAATTGATGGTACCATCAAGAGCAGTTTTGAAGCACGCACTGAAAACTTATTGATTCGAAAATTCATTTCAGAAATGAATGTATCGAGTATTGGAATTACCATGGCACGTCTGTAATACCCCTCCGGGGTAGTTGTTGGTACATTGTTGCGATGCATCTGCCGTAACGCAACTCGAGGGGTTGTTGGAGTGACAAACAACTGATTGGCCATCCTTTCAGCCTGGCGGTAAATATCAGAAAATTCTTCATAAATCTTATATCGGATGATTTGCATATCAGATATACACGACCGAACTTCATTGTAGGCCGAAACAACATCTATTGCTTAATTGACCTGAAATTTTTGCATAATTTTGACTAATGGGTGTAGAAGACGATATAATAATATGATGCCCACTATGAACTCGAAGCTAGCCAAAGAACTGATAAAATCTGTTGCCTCTTTTTCGTTGTTCCTGTAAAGATCATCATCAAATGTATCAATGTCTGGATGAGTTCCATTTATGACCTCAAAAGCCTCGATCAGGTCAGCAATAGCAAGATAGAAATGTTCATACGAGATATCCTTTTCGGACCACCTTGTTTTAAATAAACTGTTTGTTGATTCATGGCAGCGCAGTTGAACGATATGTTCCAGCAGTCTCTCGCGTTTGGGCGAAACATTGAAATACAACTGTATTGCCTTATACTGATCTTATATACAATCAATTGATTCAATTTTGTCAGCTTTTGGGAAGGATAAATGGAGATTATGAGAGCAATAATGAGTAACTTTACCTTTGGTGCCTGTTGCAAAATAATTGTAACGACACCTTTCCTGTCTGACAGAATATTTGAAGCACACTCATAGCACTGCGGCCATAAGTTTTGCTTCAATTCTCTTGCTTTTAAAGAAATCTAGAATAGCATTGCCAATATGCACACCAGTTATTCTCTCAAGGTATCAGATAAAATTATAAAAATGGCCGTTAATCACTGCACGTGTACAAAATTATAAAATTTGGCGCCAACATCGAGGAAATAAATACAATTAAAACACTCTATGCCACATTTTTTATAAGCTTATATTAACAAAGATATGAATTAAAAATGTTATAGAGATAGAGTTTTTCTTATTTAGGTTAATAATCTAATAAATTTACATATAAAATGTTGGATACGACTATAGAAACAAAATAAAATATGTGTAAATAATTTTGTATAAGAAACTTTTTTCGTTTATCCTTAAAGAGTTATAGTTGTTTTTAAATAACATCAGTTAAAGTTTCGACCAAAGAATATAGAGCGAGCGACAAGAACCTTCACTTTAAAAAATAGTTGTCAACTAAATTTACTCACTACTAACTATGACAAGTCATACTCAATAGTTTTCTATTGAGAATATAAAGCTTATATTAATAATAAATTCATTAATAACTCGTATTGATTATTGATATAGATATAATAACTTCATCGGAGCGGAGTATATACAGCTCTATAGAGCAAAGAAAAGAAATCATAATTTTTGCATTTTTGAAAGAAATTCTTTTGTTTAAAAAATGTTCTTCACTTTTAAAAGTGCATTTCATTAAAATGGGGGGGGCACCAAACGACCACCTCTGTGTACGCCCCTGCAAATGAACTAAAATTTGCCAAAACGATATAATTCAAATAAAAAATTGGACGTTTAAAAATTGATTGTATATATAATATCTATGCAAAATAAATTCATAACTGAATTGATCAATTAAATTTTAAATATCAAGGCGAACAGTTTTGAAAAATATTTTCATTTTATTCAATTATAAAATACAATTAAATAAATATAGAAAAAATTATGTCAATTTCAGACAAATTGCTGTCCATATCGTTTTACAGCTGTAATAATTTAACTGTATTATTTTATTCTGTGACGTTAATGTTCTTAAATTATAAATTTGAAAAAGAATTACCGCTGCTACATAACTGGATTCTTGTTATGGAGATTTGTGTAGCCCTTCTTGTAATTTTAAGTTTATTATCGATGGTGTTTGGACTCTTTGTATATATTTATCAGAAACAAGCCAACTTAATCTTTTATTTCGGAATGCTATCTAGCATGGTGAATTTAATGGAGATTTTAATAATTGGAAATGTTGGATCGAGTTACTACATTTTAGAAAAAACATTACTCGCAGAATTCAAAAAAAGAACAGTGGTATCGTCAATAATTGTCACTAAAGATAATATGCATGATGTAAAGTTTCGTTCTGATTGGTTACATGAGAAATATGACTGTTGCGCAATAGATGCAAAGAACTGGCAAACTCTATACAATTTTATGCCAGATTCCTGCTGTAAAAGGAAAAAATTGATGTGTGGTCAATCTGTATTAAAAAAAAGATTAAGTGGTCATAAAGATAGTTGCATGCATAAATTTAAATACAAATTTTGGAGTTACACGACTTGGATCATTTATCTGCTTGTTATGTTTCTAACATTGAAATGGTATATACTTTATAAGTTTATTAATATACTTGTTCGGGAATTACCTAGTTGAATAATTCAGTGTTGTTTGCTTCAAATTGATTCATATTCATTATTCCATTTTTAAAATTGAAATATAAATTTCGAAAATGTAAATTAATGGTATGTACAATTCTATTGTTAATAAATGTTTCGTTATTAAAATATGTTTAACTTTATACAGAGATCCCTTTATAATCTTAGATCCTAAACGCATAGCCTATTTTTTATTTACTTTCAGTATATTATTTTCTCCTAAAAATCAAAACTACGCAGAAATCTTGTTATCATTATTTAATAATATAATTAATTTTTATAATTTTTAAAAATATTTTCCCATTTACACTTTCTGTATCCCATCTAGACTTTCCATATAATTTTCTATACTTCAGATCATTAGGGTTCATACAATACTTTTCGAATCTAGTGCTGCTGACCTTATCATCATTAAGAATTATTGTGGGCCATTATTATTATTGTATTACATAGAATTATTGCAAGCCATACCATATTGTAACAATTTGGTATGGCTTGCACAATGATAACCATCACAAACATTTCTTAGATTGGGACACCTCGGCGCCTATTACAAAAATAAATTTATACCCCTAAGAAATGCCTGTTGAACTGGAAATAGTTGCCTTTCACAACAGACAAAAATTTAAATAAACCGGAACTGTATTAAAGCTCTCAGAAACCAATAAAAACGTTGTTAGTCATTCTTGCACAACTGGACCATTAGGTTTACTCACATAGCTCAAACGACTTCAATGTTAATACCTTTAGTACCCAGTATTTTTTGCGAGGTTGAAGATGATGCTGAACATCATTTGGAAGATTCAATCAATCTATATAACGACGACATTCATAATGCCGATTTGGTTGAAATAGAGATCGCTTTTATTAGAGATAATATTTTATTTATACCTCGGCATTCATTACTCAAAAAGGTTCGTTAAATTTAAAATTTAAAGAATAAAATATATAAACAAGTGTGCTTTAAACGTAACGTGTTTACAAAATGAAAAAGAAAAATATAAATAGTTTGAACCATTACTTGTAACCATTGACTTATATTTTATTTATCTAGACCGGCAAACTGATCAAAAAAACGTC
>JAUZNC010058219.1:0-11635 GCA_034780395.1 Vannuccia rotundouncinata | reverse complement strand
ACCGATACTAAGTGACAACAATCAGCTAGATTACCAATCTAGTTAAACTTAAACAAAGATAGTATATCTATGAAAATTATTTAATCTATATTATTCCAAAAAGTGTGGAATTTACTCGCTTGTACCAGAGAAACAATCAACATACTTCACCTTTATTGTGAAAAAATTGAACATTCCATCGAAGAAAGGAAGCTGAAATAAGTACACAAGGCAATCAACAAATTGACTGGACTTATAATAAAGACCAATCGCAGCAAACTCACCACAAAAACGCAAATCCACTCTTCGACAACATTTTCAAGGGATTCTAGCAGTGAAAGACCCTGATGTTATAATCATCGTCCAAGAAGTCTTCCCTGAACTACCAATAAACGAAGTCCATTTACCGCAGAAGAACTCAAAAAACGCGAACCATGCTAAATCCAGCAAAGCGTCTGGAATTGACGAAGTGTCGACCGAAATCCTGAAACTAAGGAAGACATCGTATTATATAGTTTTGCCGATAGCAAGAATAGTACCTGTCTTCAAGAAAGACGGAGCGAGTCTTTACGCTCATGTCTATAAGCGCCAAGCTTTTGCAGCTACAAACAAACTCGAACAAGTATGGAAATCAACATGTTCAGCCAACAAAAAGATCAATACTGCAGAATATCTTACTATATACAACAGCGAGATTAAGAAAATAACCTCCAAACTTTACCGTGACTAAACTAGAATGCTGGCCTCCCCTAAGCATCCGAAATCTTCAAAACACCGCCCGAGCTTCATTGACCACTGTGTGCGCAGCGACCAACCGGTATCGCAACTCATACTCTGGAACACGAAGAGCCCATCAAGGTCGGCGTCAAGAACAAAACAGGTCAAATAAGGTCTTCCCCAGCTGGAGCAAAACAACGAGGAATTTGAAAACTCTTACAGACCAGAACAACTAACCTATTATCTACTTCACTGTTGAATCTAAATTTGTCAGATGACTGTATTAATTTCCTAACTCTTTTAATGTTTGATCTCCAGTTGCATTATCCAGTAAACAATTGAAGGTCTCCCCCCCTTCTCCTACAGACGGCAACATCACAGCCCTTGAGTGTAAGGACACCCGTCAACTCAAAGTTTTGGCCGGCTCCAATTTACTCTTTCTGCGTCCCACTGAAGATCTTTGCAGCCTGCCTCCTGAACCCGAACTCGACTCAACTATAACCCAGAGCGAGGGAGAGGCGGCTATGTCCTCCCGATTGTTAGAGACTGTCGGCAACTCCTCCCCGCCGTCCCATTGTCATGACAACCTATCTAGTGATCTTATCACCGTCAAGTTGGAGGCTGGAGAGGCCACAAAGACTAGAGACAAGAGTCCGCATTCTATGGGACCGTCCACGGAGGATGATAGCGCGGGATCAGAGGTTGGTAATGTCTTTGTACCGAATTATCTTTAGACCGTTTTACAGGCATGAGAGTTTCCGGGATTTATTTTATAAAAAAGAGTCATTTAGAAATTGTCAAAATTCTGAATTATTATTTAAAATAATAATAGTGGGGGCCATGCATGGCTATTTATCTTTTTCATTTCAAATTGATGCAAAAGTTAATTTTTCAGGACTAATTTGAAGGTAAGAATCTATGGAACAATTATGGTTTGAGTATCAAGCTGTCATAAAAAAATGGCTCCCGAAATCAAAGATGGCCTGCCAATTCTCTATTTAATTCTCTAAATACATCACTACTTTTTTTCAAAGACAAAATAAACTCGTCAAAATTTAGTTTTTAGCAACCATCTCTAAAGAAAGCATCTGAAACCCTATACGTGTATTTCCAACAAATAGGAAAATGACTAGATAATCTATCAGATAGGGTAGGTTGAAGACTAGAAAATTTTCAGGAATCACTCAATGGGTGAAAAAGTGCTGTTTTAATGTTAACATAGCTCGCTTTTTTGCCCATTGTATTTAGTATATACTGGGAATATATAATATGCATCATAAAGCAGATATTTGTGATTTAATGTTTTTCTTACTTAGATAAGGAATTGGCAGTCATTTTGATTTTTTTAATCTGACAGCTTGACACTCGAACCAGAATTGTTCCATAGACACTTACCTTCAAATTGGTATAGTGAGGTTGTTACTGCAAAAAACAAAGAATCGTTATACAGGTCGGAAAAAGCATCAATTTTTTAAGGACCTTTATGAGCAAAAAGAACAAAAAATATCATGCGCCAAAAAATTTACTTTTTGATCAAGACAAAATCGACGCTTATTTGTTATATGAAAAATTCGTATATTTTATATTTAAAAGTATAGTGCCCAACAGAGTAAAACATAAAACCATGCAGAAATCAATGACTATTACAAACTGTATTTTATTTTATTTTATTTAAAATATATTATTATATTATAAAACGAGTGTAACATATTATGTTCAAAATCAATAAATATTGGAGCAACTTCGGAGCCGTTATTTTGTACAATTTACATAATTTTCTGTACAATATATTTTATTTTTATTATTTATTGAAAAAATATTTATTTCACTGTCTTCTCTTTTCTTAAAAATATACAAAACACTATTTCAAGGGGGATTATTTAGGCACAGTGTATATTAGGCTGTGGATTATTCGTTGACAATCGTGTATTAACAAAATTTTGTTCGACATGTAACGATAATTTCACTAAGCGACCTCAGTATCCTGAAAAATTAACTTTTTTATCAATTTAAAATGACTGAGTGTCTGGGAACCCCACTATAAGCAAATGATCATTATATGCGTTCTCAGCTTGTTAAACCTAAAACTCCTCGTAGAAGATTGAGTTATTAAAGATATCTTCGTATTTTTATTTGAAGTCCATCTCTCATGCCTCACGTACTAATTTCAAACCAAGATATCATTATTATTTAATATAATTTATGAAATAACAATGTTAACTTGGTTTTAAATTAGCACGTTGATCTAATACATTTTCTTCTTAGTTTTTTTAAATTATATTTTCACCGGCTTGTAACCGGCTAAATTCAGTATATAATCCAACCAATCAACTCTCTATGCTACCAGTTTTGTCAATAACTGCAGCCACGTTACTTTATATTAAGTCATCTAGATTATCTCATTATTTGATAACATTTTGGAGTCGTGTTGGCAACTGCGTTATCCAAAAATTGTGTTATAATTGAATTGTAATTTATTTTTCACATTAGCTACAATATATTATTATCAATAACCGTTTCATTTTAAATTCGATTTAAATACGCCTACCTACTGCACTTTATAATAAATAGAAAAACAGTTTTGATTTATCAATAATATATTCAATAGTTTAATTTTAAAGATATCAATAGTTAGTTGAGTTTCACAATTTTTTTTTGTAGAAAATAAATGTTGACTTCTTAATTG
The DNA here is from genome assembly GCA_034780395.1 of Vannuccia rotundouncinata. Classification (NCBI taxonomy): domain Eukaryota; kingdom Metazoa; phylum Platyhelminthes; order Proseriata; family Coelogynoporidae; genus Vannuccia; species Vannuccia rotundouncinata. Next base: position 8,253 of record JAUZNC010058219.1, on the reverse strand, counting down.
ATTATAAAATAAATGCCAATAGGCAAATTAGAATCCATTTTGAATTATCGGTTACAGAGTCAATTTAAATTGAATTAAATAATTTTTTTCTTCCAGAATTCCAATCTGCCAACTCTTGATGGCTTCATCGCAGAATACATCCACACAGATTTCACCAACCATTCAGGACCGGACTTAATGGACCCTCTAGACGTGCCCGATCAGCAGGCAGTCCGTGTAAATGTAATGTCCTGCACCCTTATTTTCTTGTTTAGTTTTCTTGCTATAAACTTGACATTTTATCCTACATCTTTCTTGTATTAAAAATTTTGTTTTTATTTCTCAAATTAATTAGTTAATTTTGTCAATCACATGGCGCTCAATGGCGTCGCAACCCCTGAGAAAATAACAGGCAAAAGTCGATCCGTCTTCCATTAAGTATAGAAGAAAAAATATAAAGCTGACAAACTTATGAAATCGCTATTCCTTCTCTTTCTCTACCCTATACGGCGAACTGTAATTATCTTCCAGCACACTGTTCTAATCCATTCGATTTCTTTGAAGACATAATTATTTCTAAGATAGTATAGTCGTCATCCTTGCACACGATTCGAACTGTCCTTCACGTCTGGCGCCAGTGCTTGTCGCCGCCTCTCTCCTCTCGTGATTATCTGGCGTCTGGTTCTCCCTGTGTCCCAGTATATACACGAGCAAGGTTGCTTCTTATACTTACCTCATTGTCTGACTCTTTCCGGGACTGACTAACTGGATTGTTTGGAACTGTTTAGAGAATTCTCTGATCGTCGTCTTAAAATTTGCTCGACTGGTCCTCCCCCTCTCTCTCCCGCTGTGTCGCCGTGTCTGGGGTACCGATGTCGTCTTTATTGCCTTCAACTTGTTTTATTATACGACACATTCCCCGTATAATAGTGTTATCATACCCTCCTTTGCCAGCAATCATTACGGCATACGGTTTAATTGCATTATTTATAGAAGTGGAATCATGTCATGCATGGTTTTCCAGAGATATGTCAATTGGAAATTATTAACGCGCTTTTTATCATAAGTTCTATTTGTGCTGTCTGTAATCAAAATCGGGTGCTTAGCATTCTGATCACTTATTTAAATGTATATTGAATCCCAATTTTTATTGAAGTATTTATTTCTAGTTGGTTAATATGGTTAACAGCTATATAAGAAATTTTAATTTTACTGTTATGTTCTGCTTGCGGATTATATTTGAGGTGTTGTTTCAAGGCGGAGGCTTCCTATAAAAATTTAAAAACATTATTTGAATGTCTATTTAGTGGTTCATACCTTTATTTTATACCTATGAGTCATAATTTTGTACAGAAAATCGATGATTTATTAGATTTTAAATATATTGCAACATTAATCTTTATTGGGTATTCATAAACTTCTATAATATGATGAATTTGTTAAGAGTAAATATTTTATTTCCCCAGTTTCGTGTTAACTTCATGCATAAAATCTCATCGTTCACCATTTTTCTCTACTCTATCTTGATTTCTCATTCTCAAAAGCAATTGTATCTATTGTTTTACTACTTATATCCATAACATAATATCGAATGTACTTTCTTTCGAAATATCCACCAAATCTCTCATGCTGCTCTATTATGATTTTATCGTTTAAAAATGAGCATAGTACAGAAGTGGAGTTTCTTCTTCAAATGTTAGTTTGCAAGGTAAAACTGTCACATTAACTGTACTCAACTGTCTGACCTTCGGAAATTTCAATAGACATTTCGCAAATAACATTTAATATTTCTCACAATTGATTGTATGGTGTTCTCTTCCAGCGGGGACCCTGCTCTTGCCCACACTGCTCCACAGTGTTCACTCGAAGGGACTCTCTCTACCGTCACCTGGGCACCTGTCGGGACAATCCACGCCGCGTGCGAAAGCGCTACCAGTGCACCATCTGCCAATCCGTGTACAAACACATGCGCTACTTCCGTGAACACTGTATCATGAAGCACGACACCGACTACAGATTGATTGTGCGCGAGGTGGACGAGGAGAGTTCGGCTTGCACCCCTCATGTGCGCTCCGATCAGAACCTGTCCAAGTACATTGCGTCCGTCTTTCCATGTTCAAGTCCAACGCCTCCGATTGTCTCGGACTCCTCTTAATGAATATCTTAATCTGCATTATCTAATGAGCTTAAATGATTTCCTATTAATATCTACGTATGTATAATTAAGTGTTTTAAACTCTATACTTTAACTATGTAAACAATTTTATTTTGTTTTTTGTGTTTTCTGGCAGTTTAATCCTGCTTACAGATTAATCAAGCTATATTTTATGTTTTTGTAAATTGTAAATTGTACAAACTTTGAGATTACATTTTCCAGTACTTATTCAGCATTCATTAGCTTTACTGTAGGTGTGTATAACTTCTTATTGATTTTGTATGATCTTTAAAAGCGAAAATCATCCTCATATTGAAGAGATATCTAGAAATCAGCATCATGATTTCTACCTAATACTTTGCAATGATTCCTTTCTTTGACGTCTTTTTTACTTTCATTATTTCTATTTATTACAAGAATTTTTCTACCTAACGCTAAAATAGGGTTTGCATTTCAACCCTTCCAGTTTATTATTGTAATGGGTTTAAGACTGATTTATGATGATAGTTCACTGCAAATAAATTTATAGTTTGTATGTTGTTCATTAAAACTTTCCTCGTGTTGTATCTAAATTATATTACGAAATAATTTTTTTTTTAGATTTTGCAAATCGTGTATCACTATTTTTTGATTATAAAAATATATATTAATAAACTTTTAAAATTTAAATCTGGCCCTTATATCAGGACCTTTATTTAAGAAATTAAAATCTAAAAATTATTTGTATTCATTAAAAAAGATATTTTAATGTACAGGTACCCCAACCCGCAAAGAATGCGTTTTTTTAATAAAAATTAATATGTTAATAATGTATAAAATGTACATATATACAGAATAGAAGTTCGTAAGTACAGAATATTCATAAACATGAGTAGAATTAAATCATTTCCATAATTTTTAATAAGTTGTCTGCAATGTGGTTGCAAATGCATTCAATTCCTTGTTGTGTTAAGCATGCGGGCCGGGCCAATAGTGAGTTGAGATAATCCTGTGAAAAGTCTTTGCTCTCTTGAACATTGTAAAATACGGCCAACATGTTTCGAAAAACAAATTTATCTGGCGCTGGGGAGTAAGCCGGCTGAGGAACTCTGGTGACGACGTTCTCCTGAAGAAAATGTTCGGCGTATGATGTGAGCTTTATGAGGGCGAGCAATATCATTCATCCAAAGCAGAGGTTCTGTCGGGAAATCGTTTTGACAGAGTTAGCTAAAGAAATTTTGTAAAAAGATAATGAATCTATCGGCATTTATGTTTTCTCCCTCCTCCATGTACCTATATGTATAAAAAATGCTCTTTTTTTCTGAACACCCTATATACTTTAAAGTATGAGTCCAGGATGGTGCCATCTGTGATGTCCAGAGTGTCATAGACATCTGTCACTATTTAATAATTATTATTTAAATAATTTTTTCTCAATTGCTCCGAAAATTTATATACCTATACCTATTTATGCGATTACTGAAGTACTTTATCTCTTTTTCAAATAGGGCACCGTTTGTAATGTCCCGTTTAAGAGTGGGGGGGGGGGGGGTCGGTCGGTGGTACAATTAATTGGCTGCAAAAAATCAGAATTGGGATAACCCAAACCTAAATATTTTTAGAAGCGTGTGAGACCCTGAATAATATAAATTACGAAATTATTATCATTTTAGAAAAAAATTACACTTTTTTTCAAACTATTCCTTTCCATACAATTATAATAAAAAAATTTAATATTGAAAAGTTCTTCTTTTATTTGAACTAATAAAACTCATAGTATAAACATTTATGCCAAAACAAGAAAATATGTTCTATATACTACAAATTTATATTTCGAATAGACTTTGCGGAACATTCTTCGGTGATAATATAGAATTTAAAATATGTATATTATCTAAGATAAATTATAATAATTATAAGATAAATTGTTATACACGTTTGTATATGCTCAAATCAAAATTTACTATTTGTATATTGAGAATAATTCTAATAGCTAGGATTCCATTGTATAAAATATCCATTTTAAAATTAGTCGATTATGTCCAATTGTGCAGTAGCTATTAGCATAACAAAATTCGATGCAGCTAAAGTTCTATACCGCTAGATAACGCGATCATATATTGTAATGCGAGGCAATCTTAGATTAAATAAATATAATTCGGATTGTCGCACTATACTGGATCCATAGAGTTCTTAAATTAAATGTCATTACTACAGAGTTCCTTTACTAAATATTCGATAATGCCACGGGCTTAACAATCATTAATATTTGCATACTCATAAACAGGTGACATTTGCATCATTCCTTCACAGGTTACCTATAACGATGCGAAATTCATTTCTAACACATAATCTTCGGAAGAAATATTGACTTCGGTTGTGTTATATTAAGAACATTGGATTTATTCTTTTAATTCTAATAATTATGGCGCGAGGAAATAAAAGTTTGCGGATGATGATAGATACCGAAGATCCCGTGTTTTACGGAATGAAAAAGTTAAAAATACAAGGTAAGGAATTGACTGCCGTTCCTCCAGAACTGTACAACATGACTGACTTAGAAGTTCTAGATATGAGTCCCGAAAGAGAAGCATGTTTATATTACAAGCTTCAAGAGGTTCCAACTGCAATATGTAAGTATATAGTTTAACATCATAAACTATATTTTTAAATAAATAAAGAAAGTTTCATATTTGTGCATATCATTAAAAAATAAGACATAATATTGGAGGACTCATTAAAAAAATCGTTTTGTAAACTTAAGCCTAAAAATTAAAGATGAATAATTCTTTGTGTTTTTCCTGATTCTGTTTCATTTTTACGTCTTACTTTTCCGATACTTACGATAATTTTGGAGTTAATTAATTATTTATTCTTGTTAACGACATGAAAATTATGTTCAAAAAAAGTTTAAATAGGTGAAATTATATAATTTTGTTTTCATACCTGATTTATTAGTAAGATAAAATTTCAGTGTAATTATATAGCATTATTATTTCAAAAATAATATAAATATTTTTAATTATTTTAGCTAAACTCAGTAACCTCAAGATTCTCATGATTGACACAAATGACTTGAGAAGTGTTCCGCCAGAGTTGGGCTTACTCCAAAATTTAGAACGAATTGCCCTGAGCAATAACTTCCTCACCCGACTTCCAAGAGAATTTGGACATTTAAAAAGTCTACGCTCTCTTCACATGGCCAACAACAAAATTGAAATATTTCCCGAGGAAATATTGGAATTAGAGAGTCTTGAATTTCTCGATTTAAGCGACAATATGATCGGTAAACTACCCCGAACCATAAACCGATTGCGCAAACTGCAGACACTGCTTCTTTTTGAAAACAAATTGGAAATCCTGCCCGACGAAATATGTGAACTGATATGCTTACGTTGCATTTGGCTTGGAAACAACAAAATCCGCCAACTTCCACGCCATTTTGGAAAGATGCAACTCCTTGACTGGTCCTGGCACTACACCTCAACCACACTCGATGGAAATCCGTTAATCCATCCTCCAATAGAAGTTTGCAAAACTGGAGCCGACGAAATTGAACGTTACTTTCGAGGACTCGGTGGCAAAGAAGTTCCCTATCAATCACAGGAAAACAGTTACTCAGGAAAGCAAACTCTTGATTTTAATCCCGAAGCGATGAGGCATCTACGACGTGGTTCAGCAGTTCATGTAGTTCCAGATCCAAGCATGCTTTCATAGATATTTCTGATTGTTACATATTAACCAACTCTATATACTCTTAAATATTATATTCATGTGTATTATACAATATATATATTTATATCTAAAAAGACTGAAACACAATTATTAAACAAAATGAAGCATTATATGTATTTTTATACTTTTTATATATAATTTATATATATATTTATATATAAAATATTTTTTATTGGCTTTTTCTTTGAATGTATTTATACGGAAATGTGTATTTTAGTTGTTAAGAAAGTACCCCAGTTAAAATTATTAGGGGCAATTGTTCATGCAGGTTGATTACGTAAAATATATATTTCACATATTTATATACTTTTGATATTTATTTATTCAGGGGTTTTTATATTACACTTTGTGCTATTGTTGCAAATTTAGCATGTTTACAGAAATCCAAAAAGAATTTTCTTTTTTGAAATTTTAGAAGCATAATTAAAAATTTTTTTTTGTAAATAAGTCCTAATTAGCACTAATAAAATTACGGATCAAGGCATACATTGTACCCGGTGAAGCAGAAATTGAAACAGATAGAATATCTCAATTAAACAAATCATAAAATGTATTTCAGATGAAAACGATAATTTACTTATTATAATACGTTATCATTTACAATTGAAAAAAATGCTTGATATACGTTGTAAAGAATGCAAAACAGTGTAACGCATGAGCTCTGCAGTGTAAAGCATGAGTTCTGCAGTGTAAAGCATGAGTTCTGCAGTGTAAATCATGAATTCTGCAGTGTAATGCATGAGTTCTGCGGTGTAAAACATGAATTCTGCAGTGTAAAACATGAGTTCTGCAGTGTCAATAATGATTATACAGAGTAAAGCATGATAAATACAAACTCAAAGAGATTACAAATGATACTAAGATGTGGTAGCCCAGTAAAGTAAAGATGTGGGGTTCAGTAAAGTAAGATGTGGGGTTCAGTAAAGTAAAACTTTCATATTTTAAACACTGCGCAGAACTCAAGCTTTACAAAGTTAAGGCTACTTTGCAAAATATAAATATATATTTGAATATCATTCAGGGTCGTACGTAGCATCGTTTTTAAACATGGTTCAGCTGATTGGAAATTGTGAGTAATATGTATAAGTGTCGGTTTGTCGGTTATTATTTGTTTGATCTATTTATTCATATGCATGAATATTTATAAACATGCATGACAATTTTATTACTTCGGCTGAGGTATATTTAAGAAATACAATTTATACTACTCAAATTATTACGAGTAGTAAAAAATTTAAAACATTAGAGTGTGAAAAATAATTAGGATCAGAATGGATTTATAAGATAAGAAATAAGGTTAGAGTGTTTTTTGACTTCCAAAATTCTTCAATTATGTTAAGAATGATTTTTTTGAAAAAATGAAAATAAATATAAAAGACAACACACATCACACGGGATTGCCAGCCGGTCAACCATGCAAGTAAGATAATCTTTATTTGATCTAATTTAAAAGTCTCGAAACAAGTCACTGACGGCTGGTTTTTCTGCTAACTACATATATACAGAAAATATAATATACGTAAATGTATTAAATAAAACACAAACAATCCAATAGTCAATAATGGGAGAAAATTAATTTGAAAGAAAGAATACATTGCATAATTGCCTATGAGGTCAAAAGCCAAAAGGTTATGATATCTAAAAATCCAATGTAATAGTAAAAAAACAAATACAAAAATGATTAAAACGAGGACACTTCAACACATATAAGATAGCAGGAATGAGTGTAAAAAGTTAAACACAGCATAGTTATCATTATGTTTGTATCTTTCGGTTGAACACATGAGTGGAACCCTATAATATCCACACATTCTGCCTTGTGTGGATTAATACAGAAGTGAGGGACGAGAAGTGAGGGACTTGGTTGACCTGGAGGTATAATCCCTAGACGGGTGAGAATACATCCGTTTAGAGGCTACCATGAGGCGCCTAGCTATAAGGATCAAACAATGAAGAACGCAACGCTGAATTTCTTTTCCGTACACTGCAGTTAAAGCGCATTTCTGCAGTGTATGTTTCTGTTTGTAGTTTCGAGAGCCCCCGCAGTCTCGAAGGGCGCTTACACATCGACGAGTATATTTCGAGACGTCTATGTCAGAGCGAAGGCGGGTAAGCTCCGGGATGTCTGCAACCTATGGTTCACACCTTCACACACTTTAACTTGGATGATTCGATGGCCTCTACGAGTATAATTAAGAAACTGCATGGAACCTCTTCACTGATCTTGGGCATGTTCGGCTTGCAGTGGTTAATCTCACTTAAATGACATGAGGCCATGAGTCAAATTTCTCACATTTTTGACACATGGAGTCGATTGCATAAAGCGGAATTAGCTGCTACCGGTAGTAGCCTTAATACCGGTAGCAGTTACTACCAGGGAGTAAATTCAGTTGCATAAAGCGGTA
>JAUZNC010058218.1:1462-48817 GCA_034780395.1 Vannuccia rotundouncinata | reverse complement strand
TAAAAACTAAAAACTAAAAACTAAAAACTAAAAACTAAAAACTAAAAACTAAAAACTAAAAACTAAAAACTAAAAACAAAAAACCCTATAACGCATTTCAATTATATATACGATATAATTAGTTTCGTTTTAAAGAGGGGTATCAATCAATATTATATTACATTTTAATAGGCTTTTAATCATTATATATTGATTGAATTCTCTCTTTTTAAGCGAATTTTTTACCGTATATAATTGAACTGCATTATTAACTCCCATGAACGGACTTTTATTACTATTAAGATGGGTGGTCAGTTTGCCGGCTAAATAAATAATATAGAAATCAATGATACCGCGGTAAATTAATTCAAAAACAACTTCATTATAGTTTGTATTAATTATACATATTTTTTATTAACAGCAAATTAATTAAATATCAATATTCCATTTGTTTTATAATTGTATTGGATAATTTGCTTAAATTATAAATATATTATTATCAATGACTTATATATTATTTATCTAGACCGGCAAACTATGGCGGACCATCGAGACCATCTGTGTATATGTATTATAAATTATACAGTGGATAAGTATATATTTTTTGCTACATATCCACACTTATATCTATCTATATCTACGTCTATATATCGATAATCATGCAATCTGCCAAATTGATGGGCGGAAGTTCAACATTATATCTATAAGGTTAATAAAATTTATAAATAAATGGATTAATATTTATTGAAAACCCTCTTTAAAACGAAACTAATACCGTATATAATTGAAATGAGCTCTGGATATTTTTGATCAGTTGCCGGTTTAGATAAATAATATATAAGTCAATATAGTTAATGATTATTTAACAAAAAATTTAAGTTTTTTAATGATGAAAATTAAAAAACTATAATATACTAGTTAGAATAAGTTTTATGTATAGCTTCACAACTAATGTTTTTTTTTCAGTGTTGGAATATTTTTATCGAGAAAAAATGTACATATATTTTGTTTTACTCTACCATTATTTATAATGTCATAACAACATGTATAGCTACTACATCACCGCATTGCTTAAACATTAATATATTTTTAACTATTATTATTCATATAACTTAGTATACCAATGATTTAAAAACAATCGTATAATTATAAATCATTAAAAAAATTTTAATTGCTTTAAATTGAGGTTTTCATAAAAAAATTTGATTTTTGTCAGGAATACATAAAGTCATTTTTTTAAATGGCTCTTCCTACATTGCTGACAGTCAGTCATATAGCATTAGAATGATATGTTGCCAATAAGTTATGGTGCAGCTTATAATATTTATAAATTTTTGAAAAGTATATTTTAAAAGGCAGGTCTTACCAAACTAGCAATTGGTTTTGTATTGTTAGCAGACTGGCAACCACCTAATATATGCAATTAAATAAAAAATATATATAAATGGTAAAAAACTAGTCACATGCAATTATAGAGGAAAACTAAAAAATTGGTAAATGGTTTAAATAGATTGAATAAAAATATTATAATTAGAGTCTTAATGCATTTATCAATTTTTTAATGTCTTAGGGTTAGAAATAAGATTGGTTTAAAGCTTTGTATTGATTTTATTGATTTTATTATTCATTATTATTTGATTGCCGGACTGCTAACCTTTAATTAAAAAACCAGTTGCCAGACTGCTAACATTGGAATAAAAAAAAGCTGATTGCTGGACCGCTAACCACTTTGATTTAAAAATCAATATTTATCTTTAGACAATTCTCTGTCAAATATAAATTATTCCTTACTCTTTTTACTAATTACCTCCTCCAAAATGACAAAATCTCATCCTCATCTTCTGTTCAAATATAAAATACTATAAAAGTTTTTATTACTGCATATTTTCACCTCTCAATACAAGTTATCTGTTTAGTAATAATAGTTTACATCTTACAATTTAAATAATGAATCACCTTAATAGTTATATAATTTAACATGAAGGTACTGTTAATAAAATAAACTTAATCAAAAACATAAACATGTTTATAATTTCTATACATATAATATAATGTGATATGTTTACTTATAAATAATGCATTTTAATCTTGCATATACATAATAGGTTAATTTTCCCAGAAAATTAACTTCTAACTTTCCCAATAAAAAATATTAATCTAAAATAAAATATTGATATCAAATTTAAATATATACTATTGGCAACTTAGCTAGTATTGATCTACTGGTAGATAACTGAGTGTCAGCAACCTATACAAATTCTACTACTAGATAACTAACCTAGACACTGTTAAAAAATAATTTGTTTATAATTTCTTAGAAAAAATAGTATTTCTTTTCATATAAACAATTTTTTTTAACATAACTTTGCTGAAAGTAAACATTATGTCAGTAGATAAATAAATCAAAAATTGAGAAAATTAAAATCTTTTTCATGTTGGTATTACTAATGCTGCAGGCTGCATTCTATGTATCCTAGCAAGATATTTCTGGAATATAGTATACACTCAAAACTATCTTTAAATAGTTAAATTGGTATAATACTAATACATATTAACCATATAAGTGTCTTGCTACTGCATGCATGAATTTTTATGTCCTTATCACATAAGATTTTGGTAATTTACTATCTATTTATATTTAAAAAGAGGGTAACAGTCATAGGAAAAAATCATGACTGCATATAGACAGTTTAAAATTTTTTATAAAATAACTCTCTATACTCTACTATTTAAACTTTTAAAAAGTGTTTATAAACATATAATTAGGAATTTTGGATTAAATATATGATACCTATATTTTGACTGCATATAATTGTTATAAACTGATTTATAAACTGTAATTATATATTATTTAAATAAATTTAAATTAAAATTACTCTTAAATTTTACTTTTAATAATAGAAATATACTTTTATATTTATACTTTTAGTTTTAATTTTCATGTTCTCTATTATTAAAGACAGAAAAATGTATTTTACTTTGTTTACTTTTCCATCAACATTTATATATTGGATATCTCTCAACAGCATTGTAAAAGTAGTAAAAAATGGTTGTTTTTGTAAAGAATATGTAGTATTCAAATTTTCTGACACAGCTCAAAATGGTAAGAGTATTAAGTGTGATAAACATCTGATTATAGTTAAAATCATGCAAATATTATCATATCATTTATAATATATCTATTGAAAGTCATTTTTTGATTTAATTAATGTTTTCTTAAATTTAAATATTATAATAAAATTAGTATTTTATAAATCTAATAGATTTTATAAATAATTTAATATAGATTTTTGCTAGAATGTTAAAAGTATTAGTATTTTCTAAAATTTGCGATATTTTCCTGATATTTATATCATTTAGATGAAGTCCCTTGACAATATTTTAATTTAGTTTAATCTTAATTTAGTCTAATCTTGTTTTAATTTTATAATGAAAAATTTATAATTATTCATAATTTTAAGTACAAAAAATTTAAAAATAAAAATTTCTTATCAAAATTGATCTTTATTTTTATTAATATTATGAATTAAAATAAAATGTCATTCTCAAATTTGTTTTCATTTGTTAATTCTATATATCTTTTTAAAAAACTATAGTAAATCTTAAATCTATTATATGTATACAATAACAAAATGTATGATACAAGTAAAATTTAAGAAGAACACATTCTGAGAAAAATAAAATAATAAAATACAAAACAAATAATTTAAAAAAAATATATGTTTTGTTGTTATTCCTTCTTCAAAGTAAAACATATATAATCAACTTCCTGTCAGTTATCTATTTTTATCAGCTGATATTAATGCTAAATATATAAAATGCTTTTTAAATATATATTATTTTATGATGAAAGGGGGAAGGGAGTTTGTGAGTTTCTTGTAAAATTTGATCTAAAAGAACTAACAAAAATGGCAATATTAATTCAATACAAATTATTCAATGAAATGTTAACATTAACATAAATGGATAAAAATGTTCATAAAGGTTTTATGAAACCATTATAGTTAAATAACAATTCATATGTAGTTATGTTTAATTTAGAAATGGAACATACAAAGTTGAAAAAATTAGACCTTCAATCCTCACCTCCCTCTTTTTTCCCATCAAATATCTATAATATAATTTGTAAACTTAATAAAAAAAATGATCAACATTGATTGAACACTATTAAACCAAGATTTTATTTTAAGTTTATCCGAGGATTTATTATTTATTTTCTTGTTACAATTATTTAACAAAAATTAAATTAAAAGTTTCAGTTATAATCTAAATTCTTCAACATACAAATTTATGCATATCTAACTATATTGTATCTAGTATTTTACATAAAATTTTTTTCTTCAGGAATATTTAAAATCTAGTCAATGGCAGGTAATGTGGAACTAAGCTTACAATGTTCACCTGAAATAATTGATTCATCAAGTGTGGATGTTCATACTCAAAGATGTCGTACTCCAAATGGACCCTACTCATTCATGTCTGATTCTCAGGTCAACAATGTCAAGAAGGTATTCATATTTCAAAAAAGGAAAAACAATAGCCAACAATCAAAAAAAATATTTATTGTCATTAAAATTTATTTAATATTAATGTATTAATAAGAAAATTTGTGCTTTCCTTAATGTGGTTTCTATATAGTTTATATACACATTGACCATGTATCTCCTTCATATTAAAAAATATAATGAAAATTTTAATTATTTTATTTTTAATAGAAATATTAATTCAGCCTTTCCTTTACTAACCTTCACACATAGAATCCACATGCATTCTTTCAACTGGCTGGTGGGCCCAGCAACAGTTGCATTGGTGGCAGGCAGGGACAACGTCAGTACATGAATCGATACTGTCACGTTTTACCTAGTGCCAACGTCAGAGGAGAGAGCTCCACTGGCACTCATTGTTATCTTGATAAACAAAAATCATCCCTTTCTGATCCTGCTTATCAGTCTTCACGTCATGGGGCATTCTTCAGTTGGGGCCCAAATAAAATTGGTAAGTTTAAAAGAATTTCGAAACTAATTGTATAGATATTATATCAAATAGTATGTTATTGTATGACTGTAAGGGTTCAATCTGTAAGCGTTAAATATTGATTGTCAAAGCTTTTAATAATTTTATTTTTTAATTTGACTTATACAAGGTTGCTAAAAAGTATGACAAACGGAACCATTAAAATCGTTAATTAGGTCAAAATATATTCACGAAAAAAACTTTTAAAATTATAATTGTAAAGTTACTTATTTTGATTAATTAATATATTAGGTATTGCAACCTTTTTTGGTTTAACCTCCCAATAATAAAAAATAATCTGTTTATTTCAAATCATATTTGAAAATAAAGCGAATCTCGGGAAGGTGAAAGGTTAGTTATGTATGTTTTAAAAAAGTTACTCTTGTTTTTTAGAGTTAATTAAAGTTTTTAGTCTAGTTTAGAAGTTTACTCCACATTTGATAATGTGACCCTTTTTTTTGGTGTCTGCAGTACTGTTGTCCTTTTGTTGGAAGAAAAGTGTGTCTCTTTCCATTTCGATTTAAGTTTATGTTTTTGCAGGGAGGTCGGGTTCGATAAACATTAATATATTTTGAAAGGAGGTTTGTATGAGAGACTATATCGGTTCCTGATGAGCTTGCAAGGCTTGAATGAGTATACCTTGTCGCAAATTAAAATTGTTCAATTAATTATCCATGTTATCGATTATACCTCGCTATCAAACAAGTATTCTAAAGTACAACATACATTTATCAGGTGAAAAAACCGGAAGACATTTTGATCCAGAGGATAGAAGCTCCATCACCATGGTGGATCATTACGCTCGTCCAGCCACAAATCGACCCGTCGATTATATTGCGATGAAGTATGGCCGGCCAAACGACGGTTACTATTTACAGAGGTATCCAGGTAAACAAAAACGGTCGAAAGTAAACTTTTTCTATTTTTTTGAAGTGATTTAAATTTGATACTATTTAAAATATAATATATATTATATCAAACATAATTTTACCTTCAAAAGAAATTATACATTGTTTCATATTTTTGATGAGGTTTTATGATTGAGATAAATGCTAACTAAAAAAAATTAGACAACTATAATAAGGTTTCTATGAAATCTTCTAAATGGTATTTTGAAACCTAGCTGAACAGTTTTCAAGAAAAGTAATATCCTTTTATAATATCTAAATAGCAATATTCTTTTATTGGTAATTTTCTAAATTCGACAATCTTGTCACTATTTATAAACGATCACATGATAGAACAAATAAATACATCCGTTTCATTTTTGACAAAATAGATTAAATATTTTTTTCATATTGTGGTTGTTTTGTAAATGAAAAAAAATATCATGCATTTTATTCATTACTTCAAAGGACATTATATAATTTTAAATAATTGAATACATTGTTTTTTTGAGAATAAATCTAAATATAAAATTATTATAGATTTTCAATAAAACTACTACGGAGAAGAAGTCTTAGATACGAATAATTTGCAACTATAATGGATTGATTTAACATTTTATTCAATGGCATATTTTTAAAATGGTGACAACTATTTTTTTAAATTGTTAGCTTGTAGTTCCGTATAAGATCTATGCTTTCTACGAAAAGGTAGTTTAACATTTCAATACTTACAATTTATTATTATCAATTATCGATTATACGTTACAGGGTTTTATTCTAAAGGAGTTATTTAATATCTATATATTTAAAATTACATACTTTTAAACAATAATGCAAAACTTGAAAGTGGAATTACTCCTCTTTATCATAGTTTATGAAATTGATCATTTCGTTTTGTGACATAATAAAATAACTTTCAATTAGAGTATTCAACTTGGAAATTGTTTCAGTGTAACATGTTCTGTTAACATTCCTTCTTATTACGCAATACTCAGCTTCTATATTGCGACGATAGGGTCCAAAACAAAATTCATCTATAAAATTCAGGTATAACATATGTGTTGCTAAATTTCGCATATATATGTATATTGAATAGAAATTTTGCATTAATTACAATGAATAAAATTATGTTGAATAAAATATGAATTTTTTTATTTTTAACTCTTTCGGTTGCCATACACTACCCAGTCTCATATCAGCTGTTAATAAATTGTTATATGCATTATAATTTATTCTAAAAACTAAGATTAATCTATACATTTCTCCAAAAATAAAATATTCTCAAGTTAATATCAGCGTTATTCCTGCAGAAATAATTATAATTTTTATTATTCTGGTGGATTTTTGCACAGACATAACTCTACAAAAAGGATATACATACAATTAAAATTGAATTTGGGCACATTTAAAGTCTTATTTTATAGTGTAAACTAACTTTAAAGCTCATTGATGAATTTTATTGGCATATTTTTCTTTTGTAAATTAAAAATAGCATAGTTATGCAAATGAATGAATTATTTTTTACCTTTAAGTCATCTAATTCATACTTTTAAATTATTAATGACCTTTTTTTTTTCTTTGTGATAGCGGAAATATATAACAGATTATTTATTAATTTGTTCCTTATTCATGAAATAAGAAATTGGTGTTAGTCTTTTAATCCTAGGGAAATATATAACAGATTATTTAGTAATTTGTTCCTGATTCATGAAATAAGAATTTGGTTTGAGTCTTTTAACAATAATTTTATAAATTTCTATAATAAGATTTTTTTGTTTGATACAAAATTCCTGTATAGTTGCCATTTTCAAGTTTACCAACATGAATATAGTGGTATGCTATGCACAATCTCATATAATGATATCTATGTATCCTATACCTACATTCAAAATTCAATAAATATGACACTAAAATTTCATCATTACTGATTATCGATAGTGAAATCATGAGTAACGAAATATATCAATTTCTTCGGGAAGATTTATAAATGGTTATGCTGCATCGAAGAAACACGAATTGCATCATATAGCTTTAGGTGACGAAAGTATTAAAGAACAGAGAATTCGTCAGCTGGCAAATGAGTTCAAGACAGGCCGTCGGAAAAGTGAAGATGGGAGAAAAATTAATATTGGACGACCCTGTATAACAAAACTCCTGGAAGGATAGAGCGAGTAACTGAATTAATTACTTTAATTAATTGACATTGTGTTTGTTTAATGTTTTAAAGCATGTAATTCACCACCATGGTCATGTTTGAAAACTTATCTTTCAAAAACGGCAAGGATATAAAGGACATCCTATACCTGTGTTAATATACCATACTCACCCAACTGTATTATTAAATTTCAGCTATATAATAAGCAAATCTCGTGTATGTTGAAATCTTAATATTGATATATTATGTAGATGGTAACCTACATTTTTCTTGAACCGTGATATTTGAGACCAGAATATCAATATCTATATTTTATAAACTTTGATACCTATATACTCGTATTATATATTTTTAATTAATCTATTACTTATCTTTATTTAATCTTAATTTAACTTAATGACAGTTAACTAATTGAAATATCATGCAGTACTTTATATATGATTATTGATTTGAACCATTTAATGAGTTAAACTATCTTTCGTAAGACGTTTTTAAACTGTTGATTTATATTATAAGTTTTATTATTTATATCAGAGATTACTCAAAGTTCATTGTTCAAAAATATCTAATTTAAACACTTTCTAGGCACGCCCAATTGCTTAGGGTCCTCAACTCGCATCTGTAACAATCAGCCAAAGACCGCTGCTGAATACGCCCAGATTCGACGGGAGGAGATTAGCAGAAGTTTCAATAATAAGAAAGACTTTCCTGGATACACTGAATACACCGACAGCTTTCTGAACAGACGAAAGACGGCACCAATGCATCGCACGTGGGTTTATTTTGAAATTTGTTGAATGGAATAGAAATTAACAAAATCCACTGAGTTAAAGTTTGTTAGCTAGTTTAAAAATATTTATATTGGCGAATTACAAATAACTAAATTTTAAACTAAATTTATTGATGATTATTAAATATTCTTCATTTTTTAAATCTATTCTAACCATGATATTACACTTAATATTTAACTTTTAGTTTAGTGTAATATCTACGATTTAAACTAAATAATATTACCGTCATTTTCGCGTCATGTTTAGATATAACATAATTAAAATTATTTTAATTTGCCTCACTGAAATTATTAATATAACTCAAAAAATATGGAAAATATGCTACAATTATTTTGTAATGATGCGAATGCGCTTTTTAACTAAATTATATGTTAAACTTTCTGAATCTAAAACCTTTTTTTTGGATATAATTAGTGAACTTTTGTACTTCGCTATTAACGTAATTGGAAACGTATGCGTGATTCGGCGGTCATTGTTATTTAATTTGAATGCTATTAAATATAATTATTTAAAGTTAACCGAAAAGTGATCCGTCTTAGAAAATACATAACACATCTTTTTAAAACCATTTATTTTATTAAGTTTATTATTTAAATTAACTGAAAAAATATAAAAAATTCAAATTTTTAAAATGAAAATAAAATTAAGTTTACTTGTACTAGTAATCATAAACCCACAGTTTGACCGATTAAAATTTTAATAGTTATTTATTTACAAATATTTACATTATCATACTTTTTCCTCAATCAATATTATATGAATACACTACTTATGTTGACAGTTTGCCTCCAATATTGGCTTAGTGGTATCTCCCTCAAAGACTTATTTTTTTAAATAAAAAAGAAACTTTAAGTAAGTATTTTTTGTTTAAATGTTCTTAATCCAGCGCTGTGTGGTGTTTTTCATCTTTTAATAATCCTTCCATTGTTTGCTTTGCTTTGTTTGGTTTTGTTTTGTTTTAAAGAAACTGGACGACTCTGCTTTGTTCGTTGAATTATTTCCGCTTATTTGTTGCAAAAATAGTATTTGGAAAGTTGTTTGTAAAAAACTATATTAAACAATTTACAATACTGTATTAGTATCGACTAGTATAAAAAATTAAGCGATAAAATATAGAATAAACTTTCATGGAAAGTGTTTTTATGTTGTCCTTGTTGTCTTGTGCAATCCAAAGACAGGTTTTTTTTATAGACAGACGTTTATAGCCTATATTAAAAATTTATAACAATAGTTTTATTTTTTGACTCCTCTGCTCATTGTCGGATTCAATGTTTTCGTTATTTGCAAAATTCCATAAAATCTATAATTATATTCATAAAATATAACACGAATACAATATTTATTAATGAGTCCTTTGGCCAAACTATGATTTTCCAAAATTATTTAAATGTTAACATAAAAATTCCCAACAATTATTTAGATTTAGTTGTTTTTAAATTTTTTATCATCTTGTTATTATTTTTGGAAAATACAATTTTTGAAAGATAACCTATTGGGGCCGGCTATTAAACGTCTTACACACTATCTTACACGCTATTACACACTTGTTTTTAGAAGAAATATAATTATATTAAAAATCGGAATTATTTGAAACGAGAAAGTGTTTATGAACTGCAGAAGAAAATTTTATTATGAAACAAGTTACCATGGTAAACAAATAAATACATCAGAAAATAGCATACTGAAACCAATCAGAATATGTATAATACATACAGCGCTTCAAAACTAAACATTGGATAACGGCTACATAATTAAATACTTTGTTTTGAAGTATTAGCGAAAACTTTGATTGAATTGTTTTTCATTAAATTTTATTTTCCGATCGAGCAAATTATGACTAAAGCATGAAATTTCTTCCAGTGTTAATACACACCATAAGGTTCATTTTATGACTAGGAGATAGTACCATAATAAAATAAAATGGCCGCCAAAACTTTTGTTTAACTAAAAATTTATATTCTATATCAATATGTATTTATACAAGTTGTATATAATCATTTTATCTATCAAATAAACTAAATTTCATCAAAATCAAATTATCAATAAAGGCCCTATGATCTAATAGGTGAATAAGAATTGGTTTAACCTTTTCCCGACGGGCGATCAACGTTTAATACAGTAGAAAATAAATTTGACTCACACAGCGCGTCACAGCTCGTGATTCTATTTTTAGATAAGTAGACTCTGATTGGCTTATATTTTATGCACCTTTCCTATACAAAGTATTCAATGTCTTGTTTACCTTCATATACGGGGTTGGCCATAAGTTACCGAACTATTTCATTACTGTATTTTTTATTTCGTTTTTGTATAATACATGTCGACTCAATGCAATTGCTATAAACCAATTGGAATAAGCAATTCTATTTTAGTAACATTATCCAATTCTATTTTAGTTGTTGATTATAATAATTTTTGCACATTATATTAACAAAATAAAAAATATAGTAATGAAATAGTCCGGTAACTTATGGCCAACCCTGTATATATATTGTCATACATACTCATTACCACATTGATGTTTTATATTTTCTGCTTGTATTAAAGGACTATAATAGTGTAAAATTAATTGTTATGACTCATGTAAACAATAAATTTAACATTTACTATAATTTAGAATAGTGCAATGTTAAATATTTTTTATAAGGTGCATAATGTAGGAAACAGTGAGAAAACTTATATTTATACATTTTTCGTGTAGAAATCTATAACATACATTTAGTAAAGAATTATATGACGGATTGTATCAGAGAAACACATAATTAAAATATACAGGTAAAATATAAAATTGTCAAATTTTACTCAAAATCTTTTTATTTTATCTTATTGTATTTTACCTGAATATTGTTATAATATGATATAGAATTCATATATACATAACTGACAAAATAGTCCAACCTTCTGATAGTGTAGCAGATAGATACCTAATTTTTATGCAATAATCCTTACTCATGCAAACGTTATATTAGACATTTTTAGGAATAAAACGTAGAGCGTGTAAAGTGTGTTCACAATTTGCTTCGGCTATTCAACTAGAGGATTGCGTAATATAAAAACCTTTTTCTATATTTCTTTTGTTTATCCTATTTCATTTCAGAATATTTTTTACTGTATTATCGTATTGTTCTTATTTTTCATATTTAGGTATATTTATATATTTTAATTATTAAATAATTCATTATATGATTCCATCATTTAAATAAAATATTAGGTTTTTTCAAATAATGGATTTTTACTTACAATCACAATTAGAAATAAAATTGCTTTATCAATACAATAGTGGGTACGTACAATAGAACAATATGACTTAGAATCCTATATATATATATATTTATATATGCACAAGTGGAAACACTGTGATTTATTATTGTATGATTACTGTATGATTTTTACTAAATATTCATAATGTTAGATTTAAAAACATCTGATTGGGTGGTCATGGATGCTGAGTATCTGGATCTAGGGAGGAAGTTGACAAATTACTAATTTGATTATTTCAAGCGAGACAATAACTAGCTTCATATAAAATCTTTAAAAAAAACCTTTAATTGTCAAGAATGCGTTTAATATTATAAAAATAATCGATTGTGATTGGTCCTGGAGGCCATCTGGTATGCCTTAAACCAGATGACCTTGAGACTAAATGACCTTAAAACTCAAACTTTTTTTACGATTTGGTATGTTATTAATTCAGAACCATCAAAAACTTGCAATAGGACACCAGAATAATCATAAATTGTTTCATTATTAGGAAATCTAATTTCGGCTCAGAGATTCAGGGCTTAAGACCGGTCGGTCCGGGGCCAATTAAAATAGGTTCCTGAAGTCTGAAAAATTTGTACATCACCATTTTTCAATTGCTGAGACCTAAATATATCAAAAACTACAAAAAAATATTTACACAGCAATATAGCACATGGGATGACATATCAAACCGCACTTATGGTGTTTTTCTTCTTTCTATGATCCTTCCTTATAGTTTGCTTTGTTTGGTTTTGTTTGGTTTTGTTTTGTTTTAAATTTTGCATATTATTTTAATCATCTAATTGTTTTTTACATATAACATGCAAAAATAGATGAATACGTAAAAATTTTAACAGTTTCTAACAACATTTGAAAATCATTTTCTGCCCCATTTTAGCTTCAAAAAAGGCTAAAAAGTTAAAATAAACTATTGGTATATTCAAATGAATCTAGAAAGTATACACTATAATCTAAACATAAATTCATATTTCTCTTATTTTTTAAAATTCACTCTTTTGATCACATATTATAGGGCCTTTATTTTTAAACCAATTTTGATGAATTAATTTAAAATGATAGATAAAATGATTATTAACTTTTATAAATGAATATTGATATATAGATTACACGCATACTATAGTTTTATCTATCTATATTAATCATATTTCGAAATCCATCACACCCATCCTTGTTGTTTTAGATTATCTGATAGGTTTTACAAATAATTTCTATTTCTATCTGCATATTTATTAGTTTGAAATATAACTTGTAGTATTATAATGTACTAGTCTTGCTAGCAGATGAGATAATGTTAACATAATTCTTTAAAAAAATCAATCAGGATGCATATTAAAAATTTCGCTACGAAAAACCGTATAATGTCTTGCATGCATTCGCATTTATTTTCAGGATTTGCATAACTTGACAGCTGGGTAAAGAGAAAATGTATAATTATTCTGAATTATAGTTACTTATGATCGATATTGTATACTATCAAAAAATTATACCTATATTTTAAAACTTTTTTATTTAAAAACCCTTTTAATGACTTATGGAACCCCCTGTAATATAAGCCAGTAGAACATATTGAAATATATTTCTTTATATAAGTCAAGGAGTTAGTGTTTTTAAATAATTTGAGTTGTTTTACAAGATTATTGTCTGCTGACATATCCTGCTAGGTGGGGGAGAGGTTGTAAAAAAGGAGTTAAAATTAACTCTAAAATAGCTGGTTAATTAAATTATAATTACCGAGAATAAACACATTGTTCGTAATTTTATTATATAATTGTCTGAATCACTTCGCCATGATAAAATAATAAAATTCTGATCCCTTTAGGTATTATCAACTTGTAAACTTTAAAACTGAAATTATTAGAACCGTAAAAAATATATTTGTTCCTCTTTTCTTTCAGGTGTTTGGAGCACTACAGAAACAATTTGAATTCATGCATCTTTAGTTCTTAAGAATACACTAAAAATGACATTGAATTTACATATACACACTTATACATATTTTTCTGTTATTTAAATAATATCTTTTATAAATTTCAATATAGCGTTTTGAGATATGCATATATATCAACCTTTTTTCTTGTAAATCTCCAGTATAACTCCGTGTGTGTATTTATAAATAAATATAAATATATATATATATATATGTAATAACGAATTTGTTATTTATTGGTTAATTTTAATCTAGTACGCTTTTTAAAAAAACATTATTATTTGCATTTATTATTTAATGACTTTATCCCGTGTTTTAATTTTGGGGTACCATATTGGGATTCTTTAACTACTATAAAAGAAAAAGAAAATAAATCGCATTGTGTTACACATAAAATACACCGCTGCATTAATTATAAAAGAAACAAATTGAAAATAATATTAATCGATTACAGACGTCGTCACTAGAATTTCGTTAGTGGTGAAAAGAAAAAAAAATAAATGAGACGGAAATAATTTTGAGTAGTAAACAAAAATTTAATGAACGAATAAATAAAATAAATGAAAATTAATTGAATCTGGAATGAAATATTATATCGAGAGTTTTGAGATTTTTTATAATTGTTTTTATTTACATTTAAAAAAATTTCTTATATGAAAGATTCCGTCACATTATTTAGAATTAATCTGATCCTATAATTCAAGAGAAAACGGAATTTTTAATTTCTCAATGGGATAAGAAATATTAAATTAAAAATTAGATCGATATTGGTTTTAATTAAAATAAGTATGAATACGGTCAACTGCACTTTGATGATAAGATTTTATAAAATATAAAAATTATTATTACTTTACCTAAAGATAAATAGTACAAAGTATATGTTTTCAATATATCATTTAAAACATATTCAAAATTTAAACACATCAATTAACACATCAAGAAGAAATTTGAATTGTATAATTTATATAATTATGAATTTAGATGGTATAATAAATTAGATTGTAAATTAAGTTCAAGTTTTTAAAATATCATGGTTAGTTATAATTACTAAAAATTGGTTTTAAAAAAATGGAGAAAACTTTGGAATCATATTAAATTCATTAAAATTAAAATTATCTAGACAGAAATATTCTATATAGTGAAATAAAATCTATCATATGAGGAAAATCACAGAGATGCGCGAAACCGAAATAATTCTTATTTTATCATTAATATAAAAAATGTGAGGGGATACACAATTTTAAAAAGGTATTATGTGTGGCACGTATACTAGCTGAAAATGTTGACAGCACTTTCGGATTTTAGGATTAAATTACATATCACGAATTATCTATATATTGTAAATAAAATAAATAATAAATTGTGAAAAAAATACTGTTTGGACGTTTAGTTTAATAAAAATACAATGAAGGCAAATAAAATTTAAATGAATTCCGAGAAATCACTTCACACAAACAACATATTTCGCTGACATAATCGATTCATTCAGCCAATTTTAATCAGATCATTGTATTGAAATATTTAGAAATTTTTCAGTTTATAATATCAATAACAGTTATAACTATTATTATTGAACGATGGTATTGAAATCTCGGAGTCTATAGAAGCTAGGAAGGAATAAATCCTTCCTAAATAAATATTAAGCGGTATGAAATAAATAAATGTTGACAGAAATTTTTACAATAATCAATAAATAAACAATTAATTTTCTTAAATTTATTTACAGCACCATATGCGATATATAATTGGGTTGTTATGAAAAAATCTATTATTGATAAATTATAATTATTAAAAGTTATAAAAGCTATAAATATAAATTATCTCGCTACTGTTGATGTAAAAAATTAACTAAGAAAACGATAATTTCTATTCACTTACAAATATTGATCATTATATTCTATATAATTTTTATATATAGTATTTTTATGTAAGTTTTCAAGTTATGCTATAATAACTAAAACAATTCACGAAAATAGTTATATTAACATTTTTATTAATAACATCGCAGTAGTTATATATATTTCGATAATTATTATAATAATACGAACTTTTAACCAAAATGAAAACGGCCTAAAAACTAAACGAATTATTTATTTGCTTTTAAAAAAAAATATTGTCTAATAGATAATTGTTGTACATTAGAGTACACAGACACTGCAAAAATTTTACAGACTCACATTTTTTAGTTTAGTTTATTCATCAAATTGATTTAAAAATATAAGATAAAGTTTAAAGTCTAAAGTCTAAAATAAATACATAATATCTCCAAAGGAAAACATGTGATTTTTAGAAATACAATTTGACATAAGATTAATTAATACACCCCTACCTAATGATGCATACATTTATAAAATAATTTTTTTTTTAGATTGGATAATTGCAGACGTTTTTAATTATCTTAAAATATATATATGACATTTTTATCATATTAAAATTATAAGTTTCACCTTTTTTGATTGATTTACTTACTTGAACTGTGAATAATAATAATATTCAAAAAAGTTTGTTTTCATTATTTTCCTTATTTCATTAATTTAAAACATTTAGAAAGTTTATTTGATCCCTATATCCCATAACACACATTTATAACAAATAGTCATACTATATGTGATATCCTGCATTCCCTATTTAAAAGAATGCCTAATTTGTTCATGAGCTGATGTCGAAAATATATAAAAACGACATTATATAAACTACTAAGATTGGTTGTTTAAATATTTAATCCTGGATTGATATTATTGGTTTACCTGTCACAGAAAAACCGTAATGAAACGAGTTTTATCTATTTCTTTTTCCTTATATACACATATGTCATTTATCTCTCCTACTGCTACTACACTTAGTACTCTTGCATAAGAATGTCTAACATCACGAGCAATATAACCGAAGAAGCGCAGTTGAGCACCTTTGACGACTTCTTCTACGAGTACAATGTGTTCAACACCAAACGAAATATTACAAAGGACCACTTTTCAAAAGTTTACTTCCGATTACTCGAGTTTGTTCGTTCCGATCATTGGGCCACATCAATCTTTGCCAACTTCTCTAAGAGTTTCGAGCTTAAGATTCGAAACTCCTACACGACCCGATTGCCACTATTTGAAGCAGCTACCATAGACCACTTCGCCGCTAGCCTCGTCTACTATCTCATAGTGATATGGGCCCTGATCGGTATCATTGGAGTCATTGGAAATGTCGTTGTGATTGTGGTGTTGGCGCGGAACGACAACAAGCTTATCTACGAGGTCTTCTGTATCGGCTTGGCTGTCACTGACTTAACATTTCTCACATTGGCGGCACCGATGACCATGATGCATTACATTGTTCCGGATTGGATGTTTGGGGAGATTATTTGTCGTCTGGTCAACTACGTTGTCTATGTAAGCTACAGCCTTAGTCATTCCTTTTCGATAATGTCTTGTTTATTCTTTAAAAAAAATCAATTTTAACGTTTTTAAGAGTTGTAGTATATGATTTTTCGAAAGTATTTCTTGCTTAAAGCAACATACAAGTAAATAATAGTATTACAGTAATCCAGTGCACTAGGGTAGCAATATAAATTGTTCTAATATTTTGAACATCAATATTGGAGGGCACTCTCTTAATTCCTGACTGCAGTTGTTGGGTTGTAACAAAAGCAGCAAGCAAATAAATAATAGAGGTGTCAATCTTTTATCAAATGTACGAAAAATTAGGGAATACCGCCAATTTAGTTTCGTATAAAAAATCAATATTACTAATTGATAAAATAAATTGAAAAATCAATATTCCTTTGATTTCCGAAGATATTTAAAAAAGAAAAATCTCACTCAATATTTAACTTTTCAAAAAAATAAAAACTTGTGTTTCACTTAAGAAATCAAAGCTAAAATTGGGTGAATAATTAAAAATACATATTGCAGCTATTTATAATATAAAAAGCATGATGTTCTTAATCCTCTATCATTTTCAAGATTAAATATTATTTCTTTTCTTTAGATACACATTGATCTTGGACACTAAAACAAAAATATTATGCACTAATAAATAACGTACAAATTAAATGGTTGTTATGGTAACCATAGAAAGCCGATCTGTGTGATTCTAATAATTAATGCTTCATGATTATAATGTTTCACAAAATTATTTATTTGTAATTAATGTTTAGAATAACATGACACTCAAAACTAAAATAGAATTTACCTAATAGAATAGAATAACTCAATAAATAATGTGTTTACGCATGTCTACATGAAAGACAGATGAATAAAAGATTTTTATCAATTAATTATTGATTGAAGGTACACACGTTTCGAAGGATTCATTGAAAAACTTTCCTTTATAGATTCTATTGTAACGATCCTAATTCCAGTTTCCTATACAGATTTCAATTAACTTTAATAATGTATTCATTGTTTTTGAATAGATTCATATAATATCAACTTTATCGATCCATTAGATTCAAAATTACATTTAAAACTAATGCATTTGATTATTGATTTCATTTTTTATTTACATGTCTGTTGTAAAACGATAGTTTCTATATTTAAAAAAATATAACTAAAATTTGTGTTGTATGTTCGTAAATAAGGCAGTTGTCAAGTTCAAAAGTTTAGACTATAACGTTAAATTGTATTATTGATTTTGTTTAAATTCTTAAATTATTTTAAAAATAAGTCTATTTTGCAGCTCGGAATGGAAATAAAATTTTAGAGATCTACACATGATTACTTTTGTTTATAGGGACACAAAATTTGGTCTAGTCAGAGGTTATCACGCTCAATACAGTTTCCCATACAAACAAAATAAAACAAGAGAAAAAGTGTTACAATTAAGAAAATGTTAATTTGACGGAAAATTATAAGAATTTTATTTTACTGAAAATGATGCATTGTTCGTGACACAGAATCTTTTGTGTATGAAAAGAATGTAATAAAATATTATTTTAATTAATCTTTTGTCGCAATATACTACGACGAATTAAGTATACAAATAAGCTAATAAATTAAAACTGAACGATTTTTCTCATGATTAGGAAATATAATTATATGACAAAATTAAATATACTAATTTTCTACTGATTATAGTAGGATGAAATATTTTTATGTAGCTTTAAATGAAGTTATTTAAGAATTTATCCTGTTTTCGAATAATATGTGGTGTTTAATCATTAATAATTTGAAATTAAATTTACATATTAACCGATAAAAATTAAATTTGAAATATATTTTCATAAAATTATTTTATTAAATATTACCTATATATAAAAGGGATAATTTAGCCTAATATAAGTAGTAACTGAAAACGACTGTTTCCGAACAAGCCAACTCTCCCTAGCAACAGTTATTACATGTTTTTCTTCAATTTTTGCAAAAAATCTAAAATGTGGTGTTTAAGAAACGAGATAAAAAGAATTGTTATACAAAACCTGTTTTTTGGAAATCTTCATTATTACCAATTGTTTTGATATTTTAGCATAATGTTGTGGGTGAAGTTAATATATCCGTTCATTAATTTATTTACAAAGAAAAGCAGCAGTTGCTAGGCACATTCTTTCATGGTATTAACTTTTGTTAAGTTATTTAATAAATATTATTAATGTATAAACTTTAAAATGATTACGATTTTTGCTAAACATTTTATAAACCGATAAAGCAATAAAAAACAAAATGTTATATTTGGGTCATTTCCGAAAATAAATTTTAATTTAATCATGTAAAGGTACGTACTTTATTGTATATATATATAACCAGTATTATCATTATAATTCATCAATTGTTTGCTTCACAAGGAAAAATATATAATGCTAAGTATAAAATACAAATATAATATTGATTCTGAAACACTATATGGTCAATTAAGGTACTAAGGCACTACCATGCAGCAAAGAGGATATATTTAATCATTAAATTGCAAAACATGTCTTGTTCAATACATACATGATTATCCAAAGTTAAGTAATTCTATAGAGCATGAATATTTTTTATTGTAATATATTCCAGTTATTCTAGTCTACTTTGCATATCTAGACTGTTGACAATATAAAATGAAATGATAATTCTTTTTTCAGATTTATCAAACTTATCATAAAACACTGACGGAATGTTCATTGTTGTGGCAGTTTCATACTCTATAATTATCTAAAAATAAAATAAAAAGAGGAAACTACAAAAGATGAAATTATCGAAGCAAAATTGTTATGAAATTTTGTCAATGTTAGAAATATTGAAAATACGAACACCCTTAATGAATCAATTTCGGAGTCTGACACGAATCTTGCTTTTAAGAAAGTTTTTATTCAAAATGGATCGTCATATCGGTTGTCAGCTGACCACAATGAAATAGAACTGTATTAAAAAATGTCTAAGCAAAGTTTGCAGAAATAAAAAAATGACTGAGCATAGCTAGAAATCTTCTCAGATCATAGACATATGTTTTTACATAGACTGGAGTGTGCCTCTGTTCAAGGTTATATCCTGCTGACACATTAATTTTCAACAATAAATGTGTTTATTAGGCAGATAAATATTATTAATAAATCATCAATAATAAATTATATACTGTTTTTGTTTATGAAATGTCGAGGGTGTAGCCAGGAGTGTGGGGAGGCGTATGAACCGCCCCCCACCCCAGCCAACCTACAGGACTGAGTTCCGCTCGCAGAACAAAACAAATAAGTGTGGGTGTGTAATTTTAGTTATTCCATGATGCAGCGATCTGTGTATCTGTTGTTTATGACAAAACATTTTGAAAGCATTACATTTTTATGATATTTCGTCCCTGGATTATACAAAAAAATAAAACGATTATTTGTTTCTAAATAGTTCTATTTTAGGTCTTCCGCCTTACTCATAGTTTTAAGTTGAGTAAAAGAATTCATATATATCGTTATTTTTTCAATTTAAATATAAAAATTTGTTTATCAATTAATCGCTTAAAATATTGTTTAAAAGATTTTTTAAATTCTGAGAGCTTAGCCCCCCCTTCTAACCCCCCCCCCTCCCCTGGCTACGCCCTTGTAATGTAGATATTTCATTGATATCAACATATTTATTAATATACTGTCTAAAATAATAATATTAACGTCAATGCTGATTTCAAAGTTTATAAATAGAAAAGTATAAAAAAATATATCGTGTATAATTTTTTAATTATTTTTAATATAATATTTTACCAACTGAGTCAATTGGATTTTAATTCTAATTAATCCTTGCCTAATAAATAATGAAGGATATTATATAAATTAATAGATTTAAAAGACATAATTTTAATAAATATATCTTCTATAGGTTAATTTATAAAATCTTTTAAAATGTAAAGCTTTCAATATAAAGTAAATAATTATAACTATATTATTATATGTATCAAGGGTGTAATTTTTCCCAAAAAATATTTCAATTATAACCATGAAAAAATAAAATCGTAGAATTTAATATTAAAAATAATATAAATAAAAAATAGGGTTTTCTCTAGTTTTTTCGCAAGTAGTAATTTATGAAGCCTTTTAAAGTTTTAAATATTTCGATTTAAAAGTATCTTCTATAGTTTCATTCAACATCTTCAGATTTTACAGGGGCTGTTGTAAATTTTGTCAAACATTTTAATTATAAAAATGTGAAATGAATAAAAATGAAAAAAATTTGTTTTCTTAGTTTTTAAATAAAAAAGGGTATTTTCGTTTCGATTTAATTTTGTGTAACTTTACGGTTTGACTACTTCTGTATTAATATTAAAATCATTATATAGAAGCAAAAAGAGCAACGATATTTGTATAACATTATTGTAATTACCAAAATAATATCTAAAAATTTGATAGTAGTCCTTTGAACATCCTTTAGAAAACCAGTGTGTATGTCAAGTTGCCATCACTTGGAGAGTATCGAATAATCAAAATAAATCATATCTGAATTTGATCTGAAGCATGTCTGAAGAAGTTGTGACTAAACTTGAGTGGACAGATATGGTATATAGTTTCGCTAGCTCTTTTGACAAACATTTTTAGATTCTTTCATTTTTAAGATACAGTATAAAAATAGTTACGAAAAAAAGTTATAAATTGACAAGAAAATACTATGATAACTGATTTTAGTAGAACAAATACATGAATAACTCAGACTAAAAAGCAATGTACAGCTTAACACAAAATATATTATATCATGCAAAAAGAAATAAAGTCTGAAGTAAAGTAATGAAAAGTAAAGCGTTAAAAATTCATCCTTATCTGAAAGATCCAGGAATCAGGAAAGTCGCAAATTAACGACTGTTTATCTATTCGTAGATTTTTATGGCTGCGACTGTGAAAATCTTTGATACCTGCGACAGTAAAGTTGGGAGACTATAATGGCAAAGAAAATGAGTTTATAGCTTGCTGGGTTCGTGGTGAGTTATGAAGTAAACTGTCTCCGCTCCATTACGTCATGAATACGTCAGACAATACATAATGTTTTGTATTTGTTAGGAAATCGTTTTTAACAAATTGTTTTAATATAAGTTAAGTACATGATTGTTCACTGTTTTATAATAAAAACATTCAATACGTTTTAAAAAAATATTTATAAAAGAAAAAAAGAAAGAACACAAAAGAAGAAAACATTCCTTAATGGTCGGTCAATTGATTTATTGTCAAAAAAATGTTTGCAATTGTTTATTTATTTGAGGCATTTGTCACTGAGCCAAAATAAATATGCCATATAAGCATTAAAACGATTTATCTTATCAAAGCATATTTCGAGGATACATATTTGTATGCATTTGTTAATGAAATATTATTATTCATCATGTTGATTTCTTTAGATTTTACCATAAAATTTAAATAACAATTTTAAAGCTGTTTAGAAATCTTAGGAATAAAATGATAAATATAATCAGTCAATATAAAAAAAGAAATATATATGGAAAGTTTCAAACCTAATTATTTGTTATTCCATTTGTAATATTAATTTAAGTGAGAAAATAACTTCAAATTTATAATATAACGATTTCTAGAATTCAGTTTGTCAAAATTATTTAACATATTAACTAATAATTTGTATATTCTTTACAACATAGAAAAACTATAGTTGTGAAAATTTACCTTATTTTTTCTTTATATATAATTGAGGTTATTGTATGTCAGCAAATTATCGTTATTTTAAATGATAATAAATCGTGAAGGATTGATTAAATTTATTTCAAATAAGTATACATGACACTGTGTCATTCATTATAGACATCATATAACAACGAAATATTTAAAGCAAATTGTCTATTCGTTTATAATACTCATTCATTAAAAATAATTATTGTTTAGAAAATGTAATTCCCATAGTGGCGTATAGTGAATTAATTTTTGATCCGGATATTTTCATGAACACTACGAAAATGTAAAATATTATTTTTTAAATTTCATATATAAAAAAGTCATCTTTTATAATATCAATTTATATTATTATAATTTAAAATCCACTAAGTAATCTATAGCTTATAAATATCTACAACATGAAAAACACCTAATTATAATTAATTGATATTCGAATGACGTTTTCATTCATTATAAAGAATTATATTGCCTTCGGAGAAATTCTGTTTTTTCGAACTATGAACTTTTCTTAAAAATACTTAATTAAAATAAAAATTAAACAAAATATTTCTTTGATTTATTTCATCAAAAAATATACATCCGTTTTGTTTACATTGTTAATCTTCAGGAAGTCTTCTATTTTTTAAAAAAATTCATCTTCATAATAAAATTAATAAAATAATTTTAACTTTATAGTCTAACTTTTAGGTCATTCATAGCTTTTAATAAAATACTAACATTTGATACATTTATAATATTTTACACTATAAACACAACACTCAAATTATAAGGACACCACGTATATGTATATAAATATCATGTATTGCTGCATGGTAAAACCAACTATACAATTCTATAATTAATACATTTTCAATAGTATAAAATTACAATTCGTAATTGCAGATTATATATATTTTTAATGATGTTTATATGATTTTTTTTGTCTTTTTCATTCTGAACCATTATTCTTTTTAATTTTCTATTTATAGCATTAAGTAAGATTTTTTTAAGCCACCCTTATTACATTTTAAAACGGTAATAATCGGTCTTTGTACCATTTTGAATTGAGTGAATAAAGTTTGGTATTAATTATTTTATAGTTTAGGGTTTAACAATATATTTAACGATAATTCGATTTTATATATATTATTTTATATACATTTATAATTTAACTTTATAAAAATTTATAAGTAATTTATATTACTAGCGACAAATCATATCAATGAGGATAAACGGAGCAATCCAGAAATTAAGTCAAAAATTTTAACCATCGAATGTATATATTTTAAATATACGATGCTTAGTTAATTTTAATTAAATATGTTTCTAGTTGTATTCATATCATAAATATTACACTAAAAAACAATATATATATAAAGTCTATGTTAAACATTATATTATATAGAATTTGTAAAATGTGTTATCTATATAATTTAGACTTGTGTCATTATTTTTGTAAACAAAAAAATTGTCTTTAAATATTATTGTTTTTTATTAATCATTTTTTATAAACCTGCAACCAAATCGTCTGGATGATTCCTTTCTGTCGGGTGGGAGTTTAAAAACACGGGGAAGCTTTTACATCACATTAATGTCTTTATCTCCTCTTTGATAATGCACAACAAAGATCCACGCTAATATGAAATGTGTGAAAACTATGGGAAAATAAATGAATTATTTATAAAAATCGATTGAAATATATAAAATAATAAAACAAATTGAATACTATTTTTGATAATATTTCTGCCTTCAGCTTCAAACAGTTAAAATCAAAGATATTAATGCGACGCTCGTGCATTGAACTGAAGAATTTTGAGTTTAAGAATTTAGACTAATTAAATTGTGTCAAATTCCTTACGTAATGGATAAAGGAGGCAAGGGTCTAAGAGAACATGGGGTCATATTGCAATATTCGTATATAAATTAAATAGGTTTTCATTTAAAATAAAAAACATTATTATATGTGTACTGACGTCACTGTAGTTAAGAATAAAAACAGTCACAAATCAGATGATAATAAGATTATCTATAGATTACTCAAACATAAAAATTGATCAGAAATTGAAAAAGCTAAAATAATGGTTAATAAATATTCTCGCTATTTAAAATACTTTCGCAATTATAAATCAATGATTTTAAAATCGTAAATGTCTCGATGATAAAGAAATAATAGTCAAATTAACTAATGAAAACTATATACCAGTTTTCTATAATAAACCAAATAATCTTAAATCACAACTTTCATTTTAAATGGATTCTTCAGTTGAATATATTCAAACAATGTAATGAGACCCAACGAAAATGCAAATATCAGAACAATTCTTTCAAAGCAAAAAATACGATTTTTGATGCAGAAATACGAACACAAACGATTCGGATAAAAAAAGTTGATCTAATGAAGGTACACATTGATGGCTCTAGCAACAAAAAAAGTGTATTGCTCTATTTAATTACAAATCACTTAATGGTAAACTAACAACTTTAAAGTCGTCTTGTACATACTCCATTCCAACAATTAACGACTGTGTTTGATTACACCGTTTGTAATTTATTGAAGATGTATATGGTACATCTGATTATAGTTTCCAAAATAGTCGATATAAATCTAACAAAATAGATTCTTTCAACATAAAACATTTCGATTTAACGATCATTATATTTATTGTAATCTCAACTATACAACTTATGCGATATATGCAAGATTAATTCATAAAATATTATATATATATATATATATTAGGCAAAATTGATTATTAAAAAATTAAATTTATTTAAAGGTTTAGTTTATTTTTCTAAACTGTATAAAAAGAAGACTAAAATTAAAATTTTATAAATTTGGATAAATCCTATAAAAATCAACTATTGATAGTGATATTATCCATTTGTAGTATATTCAAAAATCATGTATTAATAGGGCATTAATTCCAATATTTCATATTTAAACAAGTCCAGCAGATAGTGTTAAAATCGTACACATTGTGATAAAGCATGAAATCCAGACACGTCATCACCATACCTTAATGACGAAGTTGTTTATCGGCAGCCAATATCAATCGAAGGAATAAGCCCTTGTTCACACGAAGAAGCTGACGCTCGCTTAATGCTTCATGTGGCAGATGCATCAAGGCAGCACAACAATATTCTAATCCGCACCGTAGACAGCGACGTAGTAGTACTTGCGAAATTCGTCTTTGCTCAGTAGAGTTGTCATTATCTACACTGTGGGTAGCGTATGGAACAGGCAAACATTTTCGACGTATAGCAGTACATAACATATATACGCAATTGGTCGTGAGAAAAGCCTGACCCTGCCATTCTTTCATGCTATGACAGGGTGTGACACGGTGTCAGCTTTTGCTGGCAGAGGGAAGAGAACTGCATGGCAAATCTGGAATATTTATCCTGAAGTGACGACATCATTTGCAAAATTAATGGTACAACCGGGACATAACTGAAGTTGAAGATGCCTTGGATGCACTTGAAAGATTCGTCCTTCTGATGTACGACAAAACCAGCTCAAAGAATCATGTCAATGATGCCCGAGTAGATCTGTTTACTCGGAAAGGCAGAGATGTCAATGGCATCCTGCCATCCCAAGGAGCCCTGTTACAACATGTGTGGAGAGCTGCATATCAGGCTGGTCATTGCTGGAGCCAATCACTATTGTCTGTAATGAATCTTCCACGTCCTGAAGAATGGGGTTGGACGAATGCCAATGGTGTGGAGCACTCTCCCAGAAGCAAGCAAAGTTTGCCAAGAACTTTTACGATGTGGATGCTCCAAAGGCTGTCAGCAAAACTGCAAATTTGCGAAAGCTGTGCTCGCCTGCATGGCCCTGTGCAAGAGTGGAGGATCTTGCTGAACGATTAGATTAGATACACTATACCAGTATACTAATATAGTATACCTATACAATACAGTATACTGTATCAGGACTGTACTATACTGTGCCTGAAGTCAATTCTGTATTTTACTTAACTCTGTGCTGTAAATAAATTTGTTTTAATTTATCTTTTTCTTTTCGTGTGTTATAGTCCAAAATACATAGGTACCTTGACGGAATCTTGGCACTGATATTTAAATTCATTAATTTGAGTATTCTGATGACTTTTAGCTAAGGTCACCTTCCTGAATTGATGTAAATATCAATCATAGGGTCTTTAAACTGTGTTTATTTGAATCTATAACCTTGAAAACCTATAAGTGGACAACAATTGTATATTTCTCTAACCAATAGATCCAGAGATATTGAGCTTTTTAGGTGAAATCGACGCCGCGCTCGGTCGCTATTTTAGAAAATGGTTTCTAAAAACGATATGGGTCGTATCCAGCTGGGCACTATAGCTAAAATTATTAGTATTGCTATATTCTAGCTAGCTATGTTCAAGATTTCATGCTTTTATCATAATGTGTACGATTCTAAAAAAATTATCCGCTTATCCGCTGGATAAAACTAATTAAAAATTATGTCTCACTTATTTAGTATATATTTTTGTATATGAATATAATTTTTAATAATTGAACGTTGCACAATAATGTTACTATTTATTGCAATTATAAACTCCATAGAAGAATATTAGTGATAAAACAATAGAATTGTAATAAAAAGAATAAAAATTACTTTAAACAAAAAATAGACAACCATTAAATAAAATTTAATTTAATTTATTTTAACAACAAATTATCCTTATTAATTGATAAATTAAGACAATTATTTTTTTACTAATATGCGTTCTTCATATCAATTATTTTCAAACTATAACAATAACCAGTACATGAATAAGTAAATAAATTCTATAAACTTACACAAAAATACATAATCAAATTAAGCTGGCTACTTTCATTATATAAATTTGAAAATAATTCATGTGGAGAATGGATTTCAATTTTAAACATACATTATTTTACATGTAAAGCGAATTGTCTTTCTTAAATTAGAAAATTACACACCTGTCTCATATACAACCTTCTATCTTTCTATATTTAGCAGAAACATATTTTTCATTTATTTTCATTTTGTAGGAATTACTCGTAAGCAAAGAGTATTTATCATTAGTAAATTAACAATATTTTAATCTTCTATTTTGTATAAAAATACAGACACCTTACAATTTAATTTCATGTTTTAAAGCCATTCGTAATATTTGATACTATTTTCATTCTAAAATATTAAAAAATTAAAAATATTATTTTAATATATGATTTGTAGCTCATAAATATACAAATCAAAATAAGAGACTATGACCAAACTCACCTCCATTATGCCTGTAAAATAATATTAAATTATAAAAGTGTGAACTTATATTATAGTTGATAGAAAATAAAATTGAAAATGTTTATAAAAATAAAAATTAATTTTTTAACAATGCATAACAAACCTGTGAACTAAAGAGATGACGATTTGTATTACAATAATATTAAAACTTTTAATCCTTTTATTTATTTTTAAACATTTTATAAAATTTAATCTAAACCAAATGTTTCAAATTATCCTTTACAAAAAAAATATTTAAAAAGTTTTTTCGCTGATTATTCCACAAAAAAAACAGCTTTATTTAATCCGTTTTTTCGAATTCTTCAAAGTAATTGTTAAAAATATATTTAAATAATAATAATTAATATATAAATTGTTGTACATATTGTGCTACTTTTAAAAGTGTACACTTTCAAAACCGATTGAAATATCCAAGTTTTACTATTACAATTAATGCGTTTAATTAGTGCTTTAATGAAAGAAACGTTCCTATATTTACAAAACACTCATCGCTCTAACTATAAGTTTTGTTTACGTAAAAGTTCAGTAAATAGTTAACGCTTAAATGATTTTATATAGTAATATTTAATATAATAATATTGACCAATGGATACATATTAATTCATAATATATAATTTTGTAATTATAATCACCCATCATACCAAGAAGGTTCGACCCCATTAAGTGTAATAGATCAGCTGGACCATTGAAAGAACATTGTCAGCTGTACTCCACCCGGGTGTTGGTTTGGACCCCAGAGCTTATTTTGTTTTCCCATATTAAAGAATTGGAATATTTATACAATGGGAGGTTACTTTAAAAGAAAATAGCTATTTCTTATAAATTAAAAAGGTTTAATTAGGTTACAAAAAGCTGATAACATAAACTGACTTCTTCATATTAAAATGAAATATGAAAACATGTGTCATATTTACTATCAACAGTACAAGATACAAAACTCTTAATAATAATTTTGAATAGATATTTGCAAATAGCAATTACTTTTTTGTATTTAAAACGTTAGAACATATTTAAAAAATGAATATGTAATGTTGACTGATATGGCAAATTTTAAATTATATTATTGTATATTTAAATATGAAATAAATAATTTCTTCTGGAATTTATCAAAAATAAATAAATAAATAACATGCAAATAAAACACTTAGTTGAAAATTATAAAATAAAATTAGTTGAAACTTAGAAGTAAAATTATTGCTATTGAAATAAAAAGATTCAATATTTTGGTAAATTTAACACTAATTGAATAAAAATTATTCTGTGTATAATTTAAAGTTTTGTTATTTACAAAATGTTAATTGACTTGATTGATTTTGAAAGATATTGAATGTTTAACTTTTGCAGCAACAACTTCAACTGTATGAAACAAATTCAATTTGTCAAAGAAAACTTTTATATATTTAGCCAAATTTTATTTTCCATTTAACGAAAATTTTCTTAAAATTTAGTTCAGTATTTTATTTTAAGATACGTAAAAAAACTGCAAGATATATTTTTAAATTTCTCTTTCGAACAAACTTTGTTTCGAATATTTAGCAATTCGGAGAGATTTTAGCAATACCCGTCTGAAAGCAAACAAAAATCTTGTATGATGAAGTTTGGTAATGTACATAGCTAGCTAGAAGCACAATTTTAATCGTATGAATGGATCTCTTGGTTTATAATATTAAATTATTACAAAAACGGAAAAATTTAGTGCTATTCATATTTTTTAACTAATAACATAATTTAAATAAAATATGATTGGCCAAATGAAATGATTAAAATAAAACTTATACTTCAAATAAAGCTTTGATGTATAAAACTTAAAATAACTGAAAAATGCTTTTTTTTCAATTGTTATCAATTTGGGTATAATTCGTGTATATTACAAATCAATATTGTAGACATCTTATGGAGAATGAAAGCGATATGAAACCACCTTAAATAACTTTTAACAATTGGCAGGGCCTAGACACAAAATATAGTGGGGATAATTATTCTAAAGCTTTACCTATAGCCATCCATCCTCCAACAAGTTCTTCTCCGATTCAAATTGATGTACTTACAACCCCTTTAAGTTATTTTTGGAAACATTCATCAGGTAGCAGAAATTTTAGTTATGCATTTTTAATTTTGAGTCAAAGAAACTTGCGTAGTTTATTAACCTCTAGAGTTGTTTGCTTAAAGAGATCAAAACGATTTACTTCGCAACTAATAAAACCATGTAATCACTCTGTTTCTAACTGTTATCAACTTTTACAAAATTTTTTGAAATATTGTAAACTGTTTTTGTTACTATTTTATTGCAAAATGAGAAATTATTATCCTGATTTTATAAAATATATACATGGACAGATTATAATCAACATCTGTCAGTAGTTTGTCAACGTAAAACTTTTAAAGTGCGTGTTACAAATAAAACACGTCACCCCCATTTTAGATAATCGCTTCAAGAGATTCAAAGTAGTCTACTTATAACAATCAAAACAATACATTTTCTATTCTAATCTGATACCGTAAGATCAAATTAAATGTTTTGTAGAGAATAATCACTAATTTCATACAAGTAATCAATATATTTTTTTTGCAATAATCATTCAAAATTAACATTAAAGAATTTCATTTATAAATTATTGATCCGACGAAAATAATTCTTTTTAATGATATTTCTGTTTGCTATGAAATGTTGCTTTATTCGTCTTCAGGCGACCCTCTTCTCATCTGCGTTGATGCTCCTAGGTCTGACGTGCAGTCGGTTTCTGGCCGTCGTTCATCCTTGGAAAAACAGGAAAATGAATCTTTTCGATGCCAAGCTGGCTTGCTTCGGGGCATGGTTGAGTAGGTTTAAATTAAAATTAATTAATTATTTTAAAATAATTACATAAATATTAATAAACTACAGTTTGGGAATTTGTAAAGAATACCGTTAGCTTTTTAACACAAGACACCTTAATTTTAAAATGGTCGAAGTAATTTTTTAATTGATACACTAAATACATTGAAAATTTATAAGTCAATTATTTTTTAGTTATACTTTTGATTTTTTTTAATTTGAATGAACAAAGTTAGTTTTAATAGATTAATGATGACTGTTACTAAATATTGTCCTATTTCAAACAAATAATTTCTATTTTGTAATGTTTAAGAATATTGTAGATTTATCCCATCGAAAATATATGAAATAGTGAAAACTCCAACTTTCAACATACGAAGGCGCGTATTTAGCAATATTTTAATTTAAACTGTCGGTAGTTGAATTTAAATGTTATCAAAGTAGATATTGAACTATGAACCTTTCTATAAAAAATATTTGCCTTTAATCTTTATTATGTTATTCTGATATGTTGCATAAGCTATGCAAACTGTGAAATTATTGCAAATTATTGACGCCAAATCAGTTGCATATTAATTATATATAATAATTATATAATCATATTCATCATATATACGAGATAAATAATTGAATAATATTATGTTATAAATAAAAGATTTAATTTAATAAAAAATATTATTGTTTTCGCAAAAATTCAAAAAGTCAAATATAATTATCTCGCGCTTCCCCTATAAAACAGTATACTGTCATGTTACATTTAGAATACATAGAAGTTTGATTAATTGTATTAGATTAGAAAATATCAAACAATTTACACGTCATATTACTATAAGATAAAAAAAATATTAAAATTTGTTTTGATTAATATAATTATGTCATTTTTAATTCAAAACATTTTTCTAATCAAAATTTAGGTAGTCTTTAATATAATTATGTCATTTTTAATTCAAAACATTTTTTTTCTAAAGACTACCTAATTTTTATGTTTTAGAAAGAACTTTTTTAAATTGTTAAAAATACAAATTTTAGAATTATTTCTCTAAGAGTTTTACACCTAAAATAGCAAGCTACTTTTTTGTTAAAGTCAAAATATACAAAAAATAGACTGAAAAATATAAAATAAACAATTTTAAAAAATTGAAATACTTTATCTGAATAGAAATGTTGTGTAATGTGTTCTCTAACTTAATTTAGAATACGTATTGATTTTTACATTTGATAATTGATTTGATTGGATTGGATTTATACATAGACTCTTTTTTACGTCCACACTTTTTAATTATTTTTGTTACGTAATTTTTGTTGAAGTACTAATTTTTACAATTAGATTGATTTAAAATGCATCAATAATTCATCAATATAAAATATCTATCAATTTAAAATGCATCAATATTGCGTCATTTATTCTATGAATATTATGAAATTATTATTAAGAATTTCTTAAAAGTTGAATGTATATATTTTATGTATTATAGAAATGGAATATGTGATACTGGTCGTTAATTCTATTTTTTTCGTTTTTATATAAAAAACAACTAGCATTTGTATTTTTATTTTTTGTATATTCAGTTGGA
Source organism: Vannuccia rotundouncinata (assembly GCA_034780395.1). Taxonomy (NCBI): domain Eukaryota; kingdom Metazoa; phylum Platyhelminthes; order Proseriata; family Coelogynoporidae; genus Vannuccia; species Vannuccia rotundouncinata. The sequence goes on along the minus strand of JAUZNC010058218.1, from coordinate 16,100 downwards.
ATCCTGAGCTCTATTCCTGTACCGTTTTTTTATGGGATCAAGTACAGACCTCGTGCTGGAAACAACGCGACTCCCCATTCCGCCTGTGAGGATCGCTTCTACGAAGGAACCTATCGCATTTATCCAATTTTCACCCTTACGATGACCTACATTGTTCCTTTTAGCTGTATTCTTATCATGAATTCGCTGATTGTGGCCAAACTAAAAAAAGAGGTAAGATATAAAACGTTGTCAATTTTTTTACGAGTTGATGCTTATATCAGTTTTACTTCTTGTATGCGTTTTATTCATTACCTTTTCTGTTATAAGTCACGTGTAATATTTCAAACTTCTTAAGGTCAACTGATTTTAAATTCTTTTTTTGATGTATTTCCAGATTAAAAGTTAATATTTTTGTATGTATGAATGCTAGGAATGATTGAAAATTGTTTTTTTTAATCATTTCCGATGATTTCTAAAGATGAGATCAAATAAAGAACAATGTTATTAATGTTTTAATGTTTTAATATTTTTTATTGTATCGCATTAGAATATAATAATCTTTTCAAATTTAATTAATAATTTCCCACGATATTTAAGATAAATGACAAATTATGAGGAGCTTTGTATAAAAAATAAGGAAATTAATAACGACGTATAGGATATCAGTCTGTTGAAGATTTAATATCATAAAATTTCACTTTTTTATTTTTAATCTATTAAAATTATAACAGATACGTAGGAATAATTTTTTAATTTTTAAATGTCAATATCTACACGGAAAACAAATCTTAAATAGTAATAATTCACTGACAAAAACTAAACGACTTTCCTGTTATAGATTTGATTTTTTTCTTTTCAAAAAATTTGCATAATTATTCGGATAAAATATTATTTCTGCATTTGTAAACCTTTTTTATTAACTGAATTTGTTAATTCAATCGAAAATAAAACCAAAGATAGCCCTGGAATTCTTTCCCTGCGTTGTAGAAAAATTTATTTTAACACCATTAATTCATTACAACTTGTTATGATTAAATATTCTTGTAATACATTTATCAAAAGATCGGTCGAATAAAAATGTGTCTGTAACATGAATCGATTGTGACAATTGCGGGTTTCTTGGAATCGTTTAAAAATGAATCATTATCGAAAAGCATTGTGTCACGTAAAATACATGATTAGCAAAAGTTATCCCGTAATTTAATCAGTAAACAAGTTTGTACAATTTGGTGACGAAATACTTCTAACTTTTCTCTGGAATACATAACTTTTAAAAGTACAAAACGTCAAAATTCAACATTTAAATTTGTATACAATTAAAAAGTCTATAATTTCATATGCTTAAGTTACATGAAATATTCTTTAACACTATTTAGTTCTCTATGTTTAAGTTGAAAGTTAATACTTCTCATGAATTTGTTTGAACGCTTTTAAAAATATAATATTTTAAAATTTATTTCAACAAATTTGCTTATTCTGTGAATATTTTTTCACATTTTGTAACTGCGAAATAGAATCATTACAACTATATTCCCAATTGCAAAAAATGTTATGTCTAAATATATATTATGTACGTCAGTCCCTTTTAGTATATTATTTAATATTACAAGAGGCCTTATAGTTTTTCGGTTAAACATTTGATACATTTGTATAAATATTATTACTTCTTTTCTAAAAGTTTTTAATTATTGGATCGATTTTAATTATTTATTTTATTACATTATGACACACAAATAATATATACCTATATTAAAAATCAATAAGTTATTACATTATAGAAAAACGAACTGGAAGAAATATATCTATAAATGTTGTGGTATTACAAGTTGTTAATTAATTTCAATTAAATTAATTTTAATTAAATATACCATTTTTCAGTAAGTAAGAAAACAAAATAAACAAATGAAAAGACAAAAAATACACTAAGATAATATTTAAATGTTTGCAATTTTACATTAAAATATATAACATCTAGCAGTTTCAAATTGTCTATTATGGCGAAGTGTCATAGAGAACATAATATAAAATATACATGTGAAATAAAAAATGTATTATAATACGCTCTTTATACTATAACTCTGTCATGAAATTAACCGCCAAAACTACAATAAAATTAGATAAATGTTAATATAATCAAAAGGTAATTATCATAACATATTAGTTAAAAAATATTTTTATTTTAAAATTTACAAATACATTAAATGTAAATTTAATTTTAATTTTAAATTATTGTAGTTTAAGAGACTCATTTTACTCAGCGAATTGTACTTTTAGTATTTTACAGGTAACCTATATTTTCATAATTTTAAAATCAATAGAGACAATTAAAGTAATTATTTTTCAAACAAATTTTTCAAACATTATTTTCAAACAATAAAAACTTATATTATGAATAAAATCGACGAAACTTTTAATTATTTGTTAATCAGACATTCGCACTAATTATTTTTAATTTTGTATTTTTTTATAGTATCTCTTCTTTACAAGATTGAAGTTAAAGCTATATATACTGTAATACAATGTGTAAAACGTCATATAAAAGTTAGAGCGTCATGAATTTGTTATTGCCCTTATGAATTTTTGACAGAGTATGATGACGTGAGAATAGAAATAAAGGAAGTAAATAATTTATTTCATTATTTCGGAAATAATAACAAGGATATGCATATACGTATATTGAAAAAAGTTAAGCTGGTATAGTTGAAATATATAAACAGAAATTTTTAATTTCATGTGTTTATTTCTTTATTGTATTTAAAACGATAAATTATATTTAAAAGATGAAAAATGCTAACTTGTGTTTATAAATTAACACTAATCAATCAACCAGAAAACATAATAATATAATCTAATCTAACAATTATAGTTTTTTCGAAATATTTCACAAAATACTTATTTTTCCAAACTTAATTTAATTTTATTAATGTTTTAGACTCGAAATCGTAACGTAGACTTGGTGAAGCAGAACGAAACTAGAGTTGAAAACAAACGGAAACTCCGCTCAAAGGTGACCAAGCTGGTGATCATTGTTACTACACTCTATTGCGTTTGCTGGCTACCCACACAGTTTGTCAATAGTTGGTATAATATCGCCCGTAAATCCTTCCCCTACACAAACGCCATGCTAGTTTTCAAGTTCATTTCGCAGACACTCTCCTACGCCTCGTGCTGCATTAATCCAATTGTCTATTCGGTGCTGAGTAAATCTTTCAAATCGGCAATAATCAAGCAGTTTCCCACCCTCAACCGCACCCTGCGGCAATGTCAGAGTCCACAAGCCAATGTCTTTGAGACTGAGTGTGTCTCCGACTGTCGCATCGTCAATCGAAGCAATGGACAGATCGAAGATCGCGTTAACGTGATTACCCGGCGGAACAGTGTTCCCGAGTCCCTTCTGCGTCAAACCAGCAACCACCATGTGGAAAACTCTGTCAACACATTTTCCAGCGTCAATGGACGGTCTCCCAGGCAACGAAATCGGTCAAATTCGAACTTTCGAAGCACTCTGAAAACGGAGGCCCTAATCGAAATGAACGACAAGCTAACTTCGTCGTCGATAATTAAGACACCGAGTCTTCATTCCAAACGATCGCATTGCCGTTCTTCCCAGTCGACTCATTCTATAGCGTCGGGGACTTCTGTAAAGAGCTTCTACAATCCTTCAGCTGGTCAGAGTTCAGTGGCTACTCTTAGTCTTCTGTCAACGGAAGGAATCTCTGAAGAACCGGACGCTGCTGCTGACCTCTATGTTGTCGTGTCGGCTGTTTAATTTATTCTTAATTCATGTGTAAACACTACCGTACTAAAAATATCAAAATCCTTGCTGTGAAAAGAGTTTTGAAATGAAGAGCTCGCGTTGTTCTTCTTCCATAACTTATTGACTAACTGTTTTATTTTCTATAATTATTGTACAATTTCAATGGTGCCCTCAGATTTTTCGGGAAATTCTAATTTGTCATTGGTGAAAATTTATCGTTTGTAATTTTTATGTCATCTTGTTAGAAATCGTATTTTTCAAAAGACTTTTTATTCTTGATAAGTGTATATTTTGTTTTATTTTACATAAATTATCTGATTTAAATTTTGTGAATTTTATCGTATTTTTGTAATATATACATATTTATGTACCCAATATTATTAGTATCTCAATACAATTATAATGCTGTAAACACAAATTATCTCTATTTCAATCACGGAGTGTATTGACAAACTCTATTTTTGTTATGGATCATATTTGTATAGAAATTATTTAACATATATATTGGATATGTTACAAATATTTCAAATTTAACTGATTTATTGTGGTACGAAAGAGGTTTAAAAAGTTTGAATAAATTTTGAGAAATCCTTTTTTTCAAATGATCCAATTGAATCAAAAATGTTTAAATGTTACGAATTTTTTGCCATGTGAACTGACTGAACTTTTGCCTTTGGACCCCATTGGACCATATTATTTATATTTATTGGCTTTTCCATTTAATCCGGCCATAAATATACATATTTTACATCGATATATTGTTTTGAGACAAACTAGTTGAGATTTGAATATACAAAAGATGAACTGATAAGTACCTATGTATTTTATTTCAAATATTGCGTAAATATTAAGTTTTAGATAATTAGAGTTATCCATAATAAAAATACTTTTATGAACTCAATTTTTTGTGATTCTTATATTTGGTTTTATTTATTTAAAAAAATATATTTATAGTAATACAGTAGATTATAAAATGCTTCATTTGTCCTTTCACGGAACTTTACTATAGAATGGGGTGGGTGTCTGCTCGGAATTTTTTTCTCACTCGCTAGAAACGTAATTGTATGTATTATATTTATGATGGAAATGTTTACTTTTCTATATAATAACTTTTATGCTTTAGGTATTAATAATTGTTAGTGCTATACAAAAAATAGCGTATTAACAAGAAAAGAAATACATTTTTACAAATAGTATAATATTTATTCAATCTTCTATTGCTTGTTTCTAAATAAAACTAAAGTTTATTAATTTATTATTTATGCTTCTGATGAGAAGACACATCTTATATATTCTACACATTGTAAAAGGTGAGAATCTTTAAAAGATAAAAACATTTTCTGAAAGCAGATCCTCAATTTACCATATACCAAACAGAGTAATAAAATTATCATTTGTAAGATAATATTAGTCGATTTGGCTTAAGAAAGTTTTATGACAGCAATGTTGTATATCTTAGTTTTGTAACAAAAATTTACACAATCAGGATCCAGGGGACCATTTCATAAATACTATTTGGAATATACGATTCTACTTTTACTAATCGTATATTTCGATTCGTTTCACACAACTATTTTGAAAATAAAACTACAGACATTTTTCTGACGGTCAATCTAATTTATCCATATAAATATAAATAACCAGAGAAAAATTATTTATTTATTCATTTAGTGAAAATGATGACTCGAAGGAATAATATATATATAGAATAAAGCTAGATAGAATATAACATGCTTTTTCTTGAAATATGGCAAATATGGTTTGATATGTCATTCCTTTCGCTATTTTTTGCAGATTCTGAAAGATTTAGGTTTCAGCAATTAAAAAAAAAATGGTGGGGTACAAATTTTCAGGCCCCTGGAACCCATTTTTATCGGTCCCTGACCATATGTAACGTGAATTGTTATTGGTTTATGTCCATTTTAATGATTATAAGCCATTGAGATGGATTTGAAATATCTATTAAATGCATTTCTGCCGGATAATTATCAGAAATTCTATATTTCTTATCTAATCTTGAAAAACTTCAAATCGTAAAAACGTCATTATTTTTGGAAGAAATGTCCAATTATGACGTCATAGACAGTTATCTAAAAAAAACATGTGAAAAATTATGTTTTTAGTGAATATCTCAAAAAGGAAGCATCTGAGACCCTATATCTGTATTACCAACAAATAAAAAAATTACTATAGTCTATCAGATAAAGTGGGTTAAAAGAATAGAAAATGTTCAGAAAACACTTTATGGTCAAGTGGTTAAAAATGCAGATTTAGTGCCAATATATCACTTTTTGAACATTTTATATTCTCCTAACGTTATACCCTTTCTGATAGATAATAGTCATTTTCCTATTTGATAGTACAAATATATATGTTCCTGAGCAGCCCTCAGACTAAAGTGAATTCTTGTTGATATTATAGCTGCTTTGGTGAAGACCAACCGAACGAACCGTTTTCCCACAATTCTGATTCTATTTCTTCTGCGATGACGACAACTTTCTTTAATGGTATGATGACTAAACCTTGCAGAGCAGCTTCCTTCATTTTGAGCATTGAGCGATCTTCTTGATTTCACAAATTCTTTGTCTGTAAATAATGAAATTGACCAATTCAAGGAATGATTGCATAAATATTGAATACCTGTACAAATGTCCTTTTGGGTTTGCAGTGGATAATTAACGACTGCCGTTTTGTTTTCTAAAATCAATATAAAAATAATTCAGGCTGTAGTCTAATTCTTCCTTAGAAAAATCTTCAACATCTTTCAGAACTTTGTCTACTCCATGGTTGATTCGTACACCCCACACTACCAACCAATTTATAAAAAATTTGATAACCCATTTGCTTTTATTAAGCGTATTTTTTGGTATTTAATTTTGAATACTATCTTTTAAATCATTTTTAGTAGTAACATCAAATTTATCAATAAGAATATCTTCTTTTGATGAGTTAGAGGTTTCAAACTAAGAAGATCTTCAAACAATATATCATCATTTTCTAAAAAGCTAAGTATTCAAATATTTTACTAAATAGACATTTTAAATTTAAAATACAACAGACTGTAAAATCTATATGGTAAATCAACTGACTGAGTATCGGATTTTCATGCTTTATAGAAAGTACTCGATGCTTCGTATCCTCGTACTTTCTATAAGCATTGAAATCCTAAACTCAGTTAATTATCATACTCGCATCACTTGTTATACTACAAATGTAGTGGAAACATATATTTTTATTTTACTCGGTAATTATTAGTCTTAGAAAAATAAATATCAGTTTGCTGGAATGAATATATTTTGGTTGTTCCGCAAATGACATTTAAAACGATTACAAATATATTTTAAAAAATTAATTAGAAGTGTCAAAATAAGGTATTTCTTATAAACTATATGTATACGATTTGATTTACCATGCAATATTCCCAAAGGAAAATCATAATTTTCTCTGGAAAAGCTTTAGTTCCAAAGCACGATTCAGATTACACGGTGGAGCACATGGCATATACACTCTTTATAGCTAGATAACACAGGCCTCCTTGCGGCTTCAAGTCAACCAGCCGAGATAGTAGAGGATTGAACGCTGGCTACAGAATTAAGGCCTCTTTACAAATGTCCCATTTTGTGCGGAGGGCTACCATCATATAGTAAATAATATTTCCGCGCAAATTATTCTGGACGGCAATTGAATTAAGCTTTATCATTCAATGGAATCAGTCCATCATAAACGATCATCATGATGCTCGATGCAATTTCTTCTGTATGATATTCTGTTTAAGCGGAGACGATTGCTTATTAGTGCACGGTACGACTATCGGAGTTGCGAGGTATAGATTTTTATATCAACCTCTACTAAGTCAAATATCTTCAAAATATGTTCTATATAATCTTTCGATAATCTGTAAAGAATAAAAATAATAGTTCATAAGATTTAGAGCATGTGTTCCTTGAAAAGATCCCTTTACAAGAAATTGTCACACGTATACATGTTATCAAACCAATAACAAATGTGTGAAGTTTAGTATTAATGATTGGAACTTCTTCCAGATTCCTTAATTAAAAAAAAAACTTTTCCGCTTAATAACAGCTTAAATATAAAAGCAAACTAATTTAATAAAATTCTTACTTCAGATTGATTTGCAGGAATGTGGACCGGATATTAGTTTTGTTAGTCTATGAGCTTATGTTTACAAAATTTATATTTAAAATATATTACTTCAATTTAGTCAAGTTTAATGAGTTCATTGTAGAGAAATACAGTAACTCATTGTACATTAATACCCTATATATTATTGGGCATAAATGCTCAATCAATAAACATTTATTAACACTCACAAAAATTACAATGGATATTATAATGGAATTGTTAACAAGAATTAACAAACTGTACAATACAATTATTACAATGTTTCTCCATTAAGTTAATAGCTATTTAAAATGAAACATGTCTTTCAATTACGAAAAATCTAATACAAAAATCTAAGATTATAGCAATAATTAACGAAAGCTGCCTATTAATAACGTTAATAAAATACACATCAATTTTGAGAATTTCCCATAAGTTTGTTGATCGTGCTTTCTTTTGAATGGTTATGGGTTCGGTATCAATTGGTTCTTCATGATTTCTTTGCATCACAATAATGTGTTTTTCAGTGATGTGTTTAGTTGAGATATATACCAACCACATTTGACGTGGTTGTTAATTGTTCAAAGAAAACAAGAAAATAAGAAGATTCGACGAATTGGATAATTTTTCACTTAGCCTCCAAAATCTTTATCACTTCGTTTTCTCTGATATCTGTCGACTGATATGGAATTCTCATGCCCAGTGATAAGCATATACTATCCGAAGAAGAAGCTTAATGTTTTCGTATAGCTGTGACGACTGTGGCTCTAATATACAGTGATTAGTGTAGATATATGATAAAAATAACTCATTTAATATATTTTTCTTGAAATCTCCCAGGGCAGCTTTTCCAAGAACAGTTTGATGTGACATCGTATTTGCTTTAATAACTAACTTTCAGAAAAATGGCATATTTTGGATTGGGATTACAAAAAAATATGTATTTTTTATTATTCAAGAGACTTTACCGGGCATTCAGATTTGTTTTCAATTTCGTACATTCTAGCTTGTTTCATATTACAATTCTCTTTAATATTGAGAGAAGATTTTATATATTTTTGACTTCCTTACCACGTTTAACTAAGCATATTCAGTTCATGAATCATATTTGGTTATTTCTATTAAGTATAGGAAGCAAACTTCGCAGATGTTCTCAACCTCTAAGACCAAAATAGTAAAGAGAATTAAATGATACTTCCTTTTGAAGGGATTTATATCTTTCCAATCAAAGCTCTTTCTTATTTTTACCATATCTTCCTCGGTAATAGCTTCATAATTTTGAGTTTTCTTTTGATTACTCAATATCACACAATATATCAATCATATATAGATTGTTTTCTTAAAATATTAAATATTCGATTTAATTTTTAATTCAATTTAATGTAATAAAATTTTCCATTCAAATATATCATTTAGAGTAAACTTCTACGTTGGATACGCAGAATTGGTCGTCTCTATTAGATTTTCGAAATATACCTGATGGATGTATTTCTGGCTTAGAAAGGTCTCGAAATTGAGCAGATGGCACAAAAGTATGAAGCCGTTTTCAGAAGAAACTTGATAGGTGATGATATTGCGGCTCCAATTGATGAACTGAAAAGCCATCTCAATGGAGAGATTATTGCCGAAATGGACAAGTCAGAAAAGAATGTAATTCCGAAGTCGAATGCTTTTTCGACAAAAAGCAATGCTGAAAAATTCAAGAAGTATATGACAGAAAAGGGGTTTGCCTCCAATATTGAAACAATGAAACATGAAATATTGAATGATTATCTTCGATTTTATTATTTTTCCTTGAAGACTAAAGACGGTCCCTTTGCACCAAACTCATTGGGTGGAATACGCGCTGCCATACATCGATATTTGACCAGTAGTACTGTAGACCGCTCCTTTAATATACTGCACGGTGCAGAATTTCGGCGCGCAAATGCCACTCTAAAAGAGATGGTGGGTTCTTGTCTTCAATCTGGTATTCGAAAAGACAATTCTTATGAAGCAATTCAACCTAGGGACATTGACAAGTTACAAGAGTATTTTTCAGGTTCTTCTCCAACAATTCTACAACAACAAGTGTGGTTTTATCTTGACTACTATTTTGGTCTTCGAGGTCGAGAAACCATCCAGGCCCCAATTCAAAAGGATTCTCTCTCATTTTCAATTGATTCTGATGGAAAAGAATATTGTCATTTGAATCACAACATTTTGAGTAAATTCGCTTGATATTAAAGAGAATTCCGATCCAAATAAGTATCTTATTTATGCTAATGTAGAAAACCCTGATAGCCGTCCCTTTGTTGCAACAAAGAAGCATTTGGAAAGATTACCTATATATCGACTCACTCTTTCAATTGCATACAAAGAATGGGAATGAAACCAACTGGTATTGCAACAATCGTTGTTTAGGTAGACCCACATTGGTAATATGATGAAACAAATTTCCCGTAGTGCCGGGCTATCTAAAGAATACACTTATCACTACTGCGTTCGTGTAAACAGGGATTTATTTCTACGCTAAAGGAAGGGAGTTTTTCGTCAGAAGATATTTGCAACGTTACTGGACACAAGAACACTGCAAAACGTTAACCGTTATATTTGAGAAAGAACCGATGCACAAAAAAGAAAATTATCACAAGGATTGAATTTTGAAGGCAGCAACAAAGTACTGCTGCGTCATGAAATTAAAAACCAAAAAAATGCATCAGTATCGCAAAACCGAATTCTGGTAACGTCACTATAAACTTCCAAGAAAAGTGATTGACGAGGTTGCGCAAATATTTACCCTGTTTTATCACTCTGAACAATGTTGTTATACACCTTTTAAACTGTTAATTTTGCTATCGTTGTTTTGATATCGTTGTACAACAAATTTGAATAAGAATAAAATTGATTAAATTGTTTTATAAAAAAATCAAAATTGAAGATAAACTATTAAATTTGCAATTAAACTACCAACCAAACATTTTAACAAAAACAAATTACTTAAAATACTAATAGAAATATCAATATTTTAATTTTGTATTAACAGTATTGATCAATATCTATGATTATAAACTATACTTGATATTATTAATACTATTTCAATTGATTTTAAATTTCAATTGAGAATTTTTTTAATTACAATTAGCTAATTTTAAATGACATATTAAATTTGACCAAATTGAAATATTATATTGTCATACGATAGCTACGAGGGATTAATGGATCTTTTGATAACAAAATTGATTTGATTGTATTCTACCACTTTTGTTAAACACTTTCAATTCTAACGCGATAATTAAAAATAAATTGCTCAAGAAACATTGTTATAACATTTGTTGATTATATTAATGTTTTAAAGAAAATAAATTTGCAAAATCCACGGATAAGCAAGCAAAAAATGCTTGTAATATGTTAAAAGTATTTTTGGATAAAGCAAACTATTTGTCAAAATTTATGATGAATATCTGTAAACTTGTAGGACTGGCTACTAAATCACTAATCCTTTAGTATTCGAGTTACATCTTGCTCGTTATTGGTAGAATGTTTCGATGATTTAGATATTCAATCTTTTTCATGACACAAATCATTAAATGTCTGGGTATTTACAAAAGAGTAGATTTGAAATGAGCGATTATTTAAGCAGTTCTTTGGGATGTTCAATCGCTTCCACTCTATAATGCCATATTACCGGCAACATCTACTACTGTTGATGATGATTGGTATAAGTTATCACAGTCTGTCATTGACAATTGTTTGTGAAAGATTCCGGGAAGAATTGTCGATGATGTTCCACGAAATGGTCCTGTTATTATCCAACTGGCACAGAATGTTACATCAATAATCACTACAAAATGTAACAATGCCTATACTTATCCAATGTTTTCGTGTTGCACTGACGATAAATTTTTATTTAACTTGTTAGTTGTAAATGACACATTTTGATGGTTAATTGAATCCTTGCGAGGTGGATATATTAGATTTAATTGATACCGCCCAGGTTGGATTCATTAATATTGATTACATTGTTAATGAATATTTCTTTCAAATACACTGTATTGATTGAAGTATTACGATATCTTTGATAACTGAAATTTTGAATGGGATAGTAGATTTAAAGTGATAGAATATCTGTTATTACATAGATAGTTGTTGAATACGGCAAAATCTATTGATTCTGAAATATTGTGATTACGTATTTCACGAGTCGAAGACGCTATTTAAATATCATCTAACGCTATTTAAATATCTTATAATGCTATTTAATCATCTTCTAACGAAATTTGAACATCATCTAACGCTTTTTAAATATGATCTAACGCTATTTGAACGTCATCTAACGCTATTTAAATATCACCTGGAAAAGGTGCAAATTTATGATACCGCATCACTATATTTGTACAAAGAATTTATTTTAAGTATTGTGCTGTTAAAAATGATAAGTGGGAAAGTTAATAGAAGCCAGTCAGAAAATTCAGGGACTCATGTTTCCGAGCACCCATTTTCAGTCCGAGTCCCCGGAGATAGCTTTATCCTGGTTTGCACAATATGTTATGACAAGCACCTGGGAGCGTTTTGAAAAGTGGGTGGTTTAAATTTAAACGGTTTGTCAAATGAAAATAATTGACAAATGGGGTCCAAAGCTTTATTTATGTATAGAGGGGGTGCATTTTTTTTCTTGACAGTGCCTGAATAGAGAAACATCCCTTCATATTTAAATATTATCGGGCAACTTAGTATGGTTATTACTTAAATAATAAATGCAATGTGGGTTTAAATGTACATACATAAGTTTAAATATTTTTTCTTATCTTATTTTCATTTAATCGTTGATATTAAACGACTCATATAATATATATATATATATACGTATCGGTCTTAAAAGTCTGTGGACACTAATACTCTAGCCCCCTTCCCATTACGTACAACTAAAAATAGATTTCTCCTTTTATTTACAAATCCTGCAAACTACATGTATAATAGAAGAATGTAGAAATTATAATAAATCCCTGAACTCTCATTTTTTAAAAATCTAATACATTTTTGCAAAATTGAATGAAACTGTATATGTTACAATAAAATCTTTAAAATACAATTAAATTAGTTTTGATTTTTTTAATGAATTTGTAAAATTTAAATTTCAAAACTTTCCTATATAAATTGATTTTTAGCAAGACTTTTCAGTTATTTTTAAGGACAAAAAGTATACGAGTATTCTATATCTGAGTAATTTAACACCCATATGGTATATATACTCTTTGATATGCTTAACCCTGTGAATAATATTCTCTCAATTTTATTTCTTTTCAGCAAGAAGAAATATATGGAATATTAATTCATGCTTTTGCATTTAATTATAGTTTCAAAAATATAAAAAACATTTTTTAAATTGCTAATTGTAACCTTTATCAATATTTTTAGTGAAATTTAGTTTGTTTATGTACCTACCTAATACCTATTTATAAAATAATGTTTGTGTGTTTAATGTATTAAAATAATTTCAGCATACAAAATGAACTAATATGGCAATGAAAACAACTAAAAATATCTTCTAATTATCAAATTTATTCTTTCATGTGATCAAGTATATAATTAATATTCTTTCTATAATATATTTTTTTCCCTCATCGCTTGATTTAAAGTAGGAGAGATCGAAAAGTATGAAATCAGAATGTATTATGGTTTTTTATTATAATTACTCATTCAATGATTTCATGCTGTTGGTTTAAACTTTTTAACCTTTATGATATCTTAAATGGAGACTGAATATGAAAAATAGAAAATGTCTTCTTTTCTCGAAAAACCATCATTATTTATTATTTGTGTTGAGACTATAAAGACTGCATATTATTAAATAGTAAAAAGCACACTTAAAAACGGTCAACCGACTTATTTGGAGATTTGTATAAACTTAGTAATATAATTTAAGAAAAAAAGTTTGTACATCATTTTCGTAATAATTTTTATTTTAATAAAAAGTATCACGCATTTTGTAATCAATAATCTAAAAATAAAGAAGACGAAAAATACATGAAGTTCACCTAATTTTCTTCTCCTCCATATATACAATATTCGAGTTAAATTTTAAAATATGAAAAATATTAATTAGCGCATTTAAATTAATATATTTTATTTAATTTGGAATAATAATTATTGTGTATATTCAATTATAAAATAACAGTACCTAATCACAATTTTTTGTCCCTTAAGATAAAAAAAACGAATATTTATCGATTAGACGTAGAAGGTTGTTCCTTACTCTTGAGAAAGATTTTAATTTTATTACTTAAAACGATATAAATATTATTACTAAGGCAGTATCAAGAAATTCCATCATAAGACGAACCTTTAGAAGAACCATTAGAACCATCATAATCTCCCCCAAGCCACCATAGTTTAATTCAGAATAAATAAATTTAGGGGTCGACAATAATATTTCGTAGATATATTATAGATATTTATAATATTCATTGAGAATTAAATATAATTTCCAAAAATCAATACAATTCACATAGAAGTTAATACTATTAAAAAGATTTTTTCGACCTCTGTATTTATTAATGTTAGGAATAAATAAAAATCAAACAATTATTAAAAAAATTGTTAAAAATAATAAAAAAAATGTTATCTTTAGTTTGAAATAATTTGAACTTTCTATGTTTTATCAACAGTTTACAAATGAGGTTAGTATTATGATTGATTGAAGCACACGGAAGATCACTATACACGATCCAATAGTAGACCCAATATTGGATCATGTGTCTACTTTTGGAATTCCCTTCTAAATCGTAGAAAATTTTT